>JACEGR010007585.1:0-47450 GCA_014170235.1 Listronotus bonariensis
AAGGTAAAGTTAAGAGCCATTTTCTCAAAAATTAATTAAGATAGGTATAACATGTGGTATATGTATTTTCTTAGAATTGCCTTGGTTTTTAGACAAAAAATTGTAGATTGTTCCATTTAAAATGGCAAAGCTAAGAGCACTTTTTGGTAAACCGGATGTCCCACATAAAATCTGAAACATCAGAAATCTGCATCCTATTTAACCATATATCCGATCAAGCTATCAAAACACTTCCAAGAAAATAACAGGCTTGACTGTAATCTTGTGGGCACCCGGTATAGTAAATGCTCATTAATTATGGCAGAGGCTAATTGCGTCCTTCGGGGCTAAGCCCGTCCCTTTGCCCTACTCTAATGGCGCCAGTGTCGTACGACCTCAGATATATATATATATATATAATATATGTTAAAGCAAAAAGGAAAAATTCCCTACTGTCTTGGTGTATAATACAAAATATTTTACTTCCTTTAAAGACAGTAAAAGAAGACGTCCTGCTTTTCTATGCTATCCACCACGACTCTCTCCCCAGACCGGTTTCGCCTGCCTTACAGGAACTCCTCAGTGAGGCTGTATCGAGTCGTGGTGAATAGCATAGGAAACCAGCGTCCACTTATTAGACAAGTTTCGTTGTCCAGCGGTAGGATATTAAATCCTGCCGTTGATGCCCTACTGAAATCGCATTCAGTAAATACGAGCACAAATTGTAGCGGGGTGGCTATGTATGTTAAAGCAAAAAGGAAAAATTCCCTACTGTCTTGGTGTATAATACAAAATATTTTACTCCCTTTAAAGACAGTAAAAGAAGACGTCCTGCTTTTCTATGCTATCCACCACGACTCTCTCCCCAGACCGGTTTCGCCTGCCTTACAGGAACTCCTCAGTGAGGCTGTATCGAGTCGTGGTGAATAGCATAGGAAACCAGCGTCCACTTTTAGACAAGTTTCGTTGTCCAGCGGTAGGATATTAAATCCTGCTGTTGATGCCCTACTGAAATCGCATTCAGTAAATACGAGCATCAATTGTAGCGGGGTGGCTATGTATGTTAAAGCAAAAAAGGAAAAATTCTTTACTGTCTTGGTGTATAATACAAAATATATTACTCCCTTTAAAGGCAGGCGAAACCGGTCTGGGGAGAGAGTCGTGGTGGATAGCATAGAAAAGCAGGACGTCTTCTTTTTACTGTCTCGGATATTTTCTGTTGATTACATATACATATAAACCTTCCTCTTAAATCAGTCTATTTAATTTAAAAAAACCGTAACAAACTTCGTTGAGAATACAATATTAAATTTTAATGTAAACTTTTAACACTCTGTATATGTTTTTCGAATATTCTTATACATATAAACCTTCCTCTTGAATTAGTATATCTATTGAAAAAAACCGCATTAAAATCCGTTGAAAATAGTAACGTCAATATCGAATTTTAGTTATAGTTTATCCAAGATAGCCTACCTGTGCCCAATCGTTGGTCGATATTATCTGAACTTTTTGTTTAATTATAGTAAACTATAGCCTATAACACTCCTAAATCGTGTAGCTTCCTGATTGTGAAAGAAGTTTTATGATAGGTTCAGTTCTTTCGAGGATTAGCTGCTACCAACAAACAAACCCACAAAGTTACAAACTTTACCTCTTTATATATTAGTATGGATATCGAGGATGGAATCCTCATTAATTCTAAAAACCCCTTTTTTAACATTTCGCTGAATTATTAAAAATAAAGGTAGTTTTGTGTTTGTCCATTTTCACATTTTTGTGGTTTTTGAAGCCCCTGTACAAAAAATAACAAACTTCTAAACGTGAATCTTGTTTTTTTTTTTTAGAAAAACAGCAGTTGCCATACACGGCTCTTTTAAATATATAAACTTTTCGTCCATTTGTCGTATTATAAAGTCCATCCATGGACATACTGTAGGTACCCTAAAATTCATGGTGCCAGATAATGGCTATACGGTGAATGATTTAATGCTTTTTAACCCAATAATGCGTGAACATTGTATACCTAACTCCATGCGAGAAAAGGTCATTCTTTCGTTTCACACATTTAAAGGAGAGAAAATTTAGTCCCTTTTCTCAGGAAGACGAGAGAAACGAGAGACAATAATCTGTGGTTTCGGCGGCATTACTATTCTTGATATGTCTAGGATTTTTGACCAAGTGTCACAGAACACTCCTTAACAACATTTATTTATACAGTGTTTAACCTAAACTTTATTGTTAAATCTATTGTTTAAAAGCGAATACTTATATACGTGTATATTTAGAAGTACTATCTACCCTTTGGTCCTCAGATCAGTCATCATACAGTATGTCCAAAAAGTCTGGAAACGCTGAAATATCTCCAAGAATTTTGATCCCAATTGGACAAAATTTGGTATTTTAGGGTGAAACCGTACGTGCATAGGTATTACCGTTTACACCTTGCAAATTTTAAACTGGTGGCTTGACCCTTGTGACATAAATCGAATTCCTAAATAAAATAAACAATAATACTCATTATTACCAAAATTTAGAACAGATACAAGATTATAAATAGAAAATCCTACAGTACCTATATAGTTATTTTTATATTTAAACGGAGCATATTGATATTTAAAAACTAGGTATTTCCTATGTCAAAACTGACGAGACACCAGTGTGAAAGTTGCAAGGTATAAAAGGTAGGTAATACCTACGCAGTTTACACCTATTATTTTTACTAAATTAAACATCTTTTCTGCTATTAATACTGAAAGAGAAAAATTACTTCCATACCATTGTATAGCTAAAAACAGCTGGAATAAAATAAAAAATGAAAAAAATAGGTATCTCATTAAAATAAAAACTTTTAAATTGATTGAAGCTCTGGCAAAATCGCCGATATCAACACTGATTTCAGAGTATAGTTTCACCCTGGAGTGCCCAATTTCGTCCAATTTGGTTTAAAACTCTTCGAGATATTTGAGCATTTCCAAACTTTTTGGACATACTTTATAAACACCATCAGATGCACCGTACCTTATATTACAACAAAACTCTGTATACAGTAAGATGATGCAGTTTATTTCAGATGCACATTAAATAGGTCAAAAGCTCAATTTAAACCTTGCTAGTTGTTTATATAGTGCATCAAATAAAATTATGTTAGTAGGTAGGTGGTTACATCTTTTAGGTCACTAACAAGTTATTAAATTAAATTGCAGGCCTTCCATTAGGTTAGAATTAGAGCCAAAACTAACCAGAAATAATTAGTAGATACTAAAACAAATAAGTGATTAAAGCTAGTTTTGGTTTTTAGCCATTTTATAAAATACCCTGGCTTTTTAAAAGCTGATTTAAAAAACGCCAGAAACTAGCACTAGGTTTACCTAACTAGAACTCACCTGGACTCATTGGCGCAACTAGCGCCGCTGGTTCTAGGAGGAGGGACCTTAAGCTCCAGTGTATACAGGGTGTTTCACAACTTATTTGAAAAACTTTATATAAAATATGTCCTAAACGTCTTAGTTTTTGAAATACAGGGTTAATTTTTTTGAAGTAAATTTTATACCAATTTAGATATTTTGAAAAAACTTGGGGATGCTTCCTATACACCAAGAGACATATTTTTAAAGAAAAAATGGTACGCCACTGCTTTTTCTAAATTAAAAATATTTTTAAATCCCCATTTAGTTTGACACAAATTTGATCCCTTGACTTTTATTCAGTTCATGCACGGTTTTTGCGTAAATAAACAAAAACCATTTCTCGGTATGGTCAAATCCCTATCCAATTAATGCATAAATAATATCGAAGGTATGTAGTTTTTCACTGTAGACTTTGATATTATCCATACAGTGGCGCCTTTACCAAAAGGCTGAGTAGGCTGAAGCCTATGGCGGAATTTTTATGGGGGCGGCAGACGTTTTTTTGCTCTTCAAAAATATTTCTGAAGGAAAAAGAAGAAGAAAGGGGCGGCGAAAATAAAATAGCCTACGGGCGGCAAACATGTAAGTGCGCCTCTGTATCCATACAAAATTACTGTGCCGAGAAATGGTTTTCATTTATATACGCAAAAACCGTGCATCAAATAAATAATGTCAATAGATCAAATTTGTTCCAAATCTAATGGGAATTTTATAAAATATTTTTTATTTTAAAAAATGCAGTGCCGTACTTTTTTAATGAAAACATATTTTACCCTAACCTCTCATAGACGATACTGATAAAAAAATTTAATGGCAAAAATGTCCTTTGGTGCATAGGATGCGTCTCCCAAATTTTTTCAAAATATGTAAATTGGTATAAAAGTTATTATAAAAAATACATTTTTTTAAATTTTAACGCCCTGTAGTTCAAAAGCTAGGACGTTTAGGACATATTTTGTATAAAACCCCCTTCCACTAAAAAAGTTGCTCGTGTCTCCTTACTACTAGGCCACGTGACCGAAATCATTTTTATGCCAAAAAATTGTTTAAGTTACACCCTTTTACCCAAATTTTACCGGATAACGATATCTTGTTCCATTTAAAAGATAAAGGAGGGAGATGACTTTTAATATCCTCACTGTATATTTTAAATTCTCAGTAATTTTGTATCTGTACTACTACCTGGTCTAAACAAGTTGGCCACCCCTGCCTTACAGTTATAGATTAGAAATGTATACTAATTTTTAAATTTGTAAGGCCATATTTTCTAAACTATAATAGTATAGGAGGTAGCAACGTTTTCGAAAATCAAGTTAAGGACAGCTGATTTTTTATTATGTTGTTGTTCTCCTTTTTCTTTTGAATATACACTGGGCTGTTTTATTAGTTCGCATCCTACCTGTACAGGGTGGCTCGAATTCGACGCTCATCATTGGGATTTCGGAAACCATAAGAGATACAGAATCGGTTAAATGAAGGCAAAGTTGCGCAATTTGATGCTCAATAAAATGCCGTTTTGCGTTTGAAAAAACTCCGAGTACTTCCGAAGATATTCGAAAAAACCGAAATTTTCAATTTTGGTTTCTATTGTTTCCTGGCTATATTTGTTAAGATAACTCAAATTGAAAAACACGTTTTCATGGCCACTTTTTCTGCTCTATAATTCAGTGTGATTAAATATTGAATTTGACGTTTCGGCTTCTGGCGACCATCATCAACTTAATTTTTTAAATACGGACCTGATATTTTTTTCAATTTAAGTAAATCCTTTTATTACTCTTCAAACACTATATATCGCCACTTTGATATTTTCCGACGTTTCGTACAAAAATTCCATCACCAGAATATTGCATATTTATTTAACCATAATACGGCCCTGAACTACATTTTTAGGTAAGAAGGTACAAAAAGAATAAACTTATTACATATTCGTGATCTTTTATTGCAACTCATTGATATCTAACAGCGGAAATTACTTTATTAACCGAAAATTTCATGAATATTAGACATAAGATACAAAAGGTAGACAACAAATCAGCTTACATAAACAATTTGTAATACTATCTTGATGCCCATATTAAAAAAAAAAACATAATTTAATCACTATTAAAAGTGTTCAAAGAGATAACCTTCCGCCTCGATGCATTTTCTTGCTTTGCTTTGTATTATTAATACAGCTCGATTAATTGTTCTCGCAGGAATGGCAGCGACTTCCCTTATCAAATTTTGTCGTAGTACTTAAAGGTCGTGAGGTGCATTTTTAAATAAACGGTTCTTAAGATATCCCCAAAGGAAATAATCTAGGGGACTAAGATCTGGGCTCCTAGCGGGCCATCTGGCAAAACCATTTATTAGGAAATATATGGTAAAGGAATTGAGCTACTTTCCTTCCATTGTGGGCAGGAGCTCCGTCTTGCTGCCACTATATTTCTTGAAATACTGCCAAAGGTTGATTCTCTAGGGCGTCTAAGACATCATTTCTAATCAAATTTAGATATTGTTCGGAAGTTAAGGTCCCTTCGTAAACGAAAGGTCCAATAATTTTGTTCCTCCACATATCAATCCATACATTAAATGAAGTTCTCCCTTGAATTCGTACCTGCTGGTTAGTTTCTGTTAATAAAGAAATTTCCGCTGTTAAATATCAATGAGTTGCAATAAAACATTATGAATATGTAATAAGTTTATTCTTTTTTTACCATTTTACCTAAAAATGTAGTTCAGGGCCGTATTATGGTTAAATAAATATGCAATATTTTGGTGATGGAATTGTCTGTACGAAACGTCGGAAAATATCAAAGTGGCGATATATAGTGTTTTAAGAGTGATGAAAGGATTTAATTAAATTGAAAAAAATATCAGGTCCGTATTTAAAAAAATAAGTTGATGATGGTCGCCAGAAGCCGATACGTCAGACTCAATATTTAATCACACTGAATTATAGAGCAGAAAAAGTGGCCATGAAAACGTGTTTTTCATTTTGAGTTATCTTAACAAATATAGCCAGGAAACAATAGAAACCAAAATTGAAAATTCCGGTTTTTTCGAATATCTTCGGAAGTACTCGGAATTTTTAAAACGCAAAACGGCATTTTATTGAGCATCAAATTGCGCAACTTTGCCTTCATTTAACCGATCCTGTATCTCTTACGGTTTCCGAAATCCCAATGATGAGCGTCGAATTCGAGCCACCCTGTACAGGTAATAATCCAAGGTTTTAAAAACATTTTAGGAAACATAATTTTTAATTTCTTGTCTTTAGATAGGTTTTTTATAATTTATTCTAAAGCCAGGCACTTTTATCATTGCTGATTATACAGTCGTCCCCCTTCAAACTTCTAAACTGTTCGGTATTTTGATCAAACTTGGAACCAGGGCCGTATTAACAGTTTGAGGCGCCCTAGGCTACAATTCCCAGAGCAACTACTTTAAACCAAAAAAAAAGGTCCTTCTTCGCCTATTTTGAATGCCAGGCGCCTTACTTCTACACGAAATAAAATTTGATGAGCAAAAAAAAGGTCATTCCCTTCTTTTCGCTCCTATTTGCCTATTTCATTCCAAAAGCACCTTATTCACTGAGAAATTAGTCACCAAAAATCCCCACTCAACCTAAACCCCTGTTAGCGCCTATTACTCCTTTGTCTGGCGCCTATTTTTTCCAATGGCGCCCTAGGCTGTAGCCTAGTCAGCCTAATGGATAATACGGCCCTGCTTGGAACGATAATATATGACCAAGATCTGCATTTTTTAACATAGAAGTGACTGGTCTAAATGTCAGGGTGACAGTTCTAAATGTCAAGGTTACAGCTGGGCGCCAACGCAACCGCTACCGCCAGCCAGACAGCTGAGGATCTACTCAATAGGGGAGGGAAAACAAGATATCAAAAATCAGCCAACCCAAAATTCTTGTTTTCCCTACGTTGCTACCTCCTGGACTATAGAAGATACATATTAAATGTGGTATTTTCTTTAGCTCTTTCACATATCTCTTTAATGATAATACAACATACAGGGTGTTTCATTAAAAAATGCCATTTAGTATTAAACTCCTATAAAAATGGTCATATTTCCGAAACTATAAAAAACTTGATAAAATTGGTAATAAAATACACCGAGTGTTCCATTAAAAATAAGGTTTTTTGCTGTATAACCCGATTGTCATTTTTTTTCTAATCTTTAAGAGCGTCAAAAAGGCTACTATTAATTTGTTAATTTAAACTATTTTAAGTAATACGAAGTAACAATGGTGATCACTTAATTTGGATAACCCTGTATACATATTTTTAAGTTAATATTACATTTTTATGTCATGTGATATTACTGGATAATTTGCAAAAATATTAATTAGATGATAAAAAGATCAAAACACAATATTAAAAACCAAAAATTTAAACTGTGGAGTTTAAGTAGAAAACATTTGGCAAAAACTTGCTTTTTATTACCAGCTGTGAGAATATATTTATCTAAAACTGAAAATCCTGGAGATTTGAAGGTATTGTTACATAATATTTTTCACATAATTTGGGTAAAAATAGAACATATACTCATCGCTTAAAGTACAAATTCCACATTTTTTGTCAATATGCTGATTATTCCGAAGTATTTATGTGCTTATGAGAGTAATATGGGTTATTACTATGTAGTGTTTTATTCTCAAGTTGGGATTATATTCACTGAGTAGGGTCGCTCGACTCAAAATAGCCCTGCTCCTACCTAAAACTTAGATCTTTCAAAGCTTTTTGAACTTGTAAATGTTTCGAGAAGTCAAAAATCTCCCTTATACCCCGAATATAAAGTCAATACCTTTACTTACTACAAAATGATAGTACTTTAAAAATTACTGGAATACCTGATTAGGATGCCCATATTTCCGAAACTAATAAAGTTATACAGGGTGATTCGATCACGAAACTTAAGGGGTGATTCTACTTGACAAAATAAGGGTAGAGCTTCATATACATTTTTTCAAAATGTCATTCGTTTTCGAGTTACAAGCCGTCAAAGTTCAATTTTTATTTTAGTTTTTCGCCATATTGCATTTATTTTTTAACCAATCCAGTTGATATTTGGCACACATATCGAGCTTTGCAGATTCTAAAATTTTAAGACAAAAGTACTTTTTTAAATACCGCCAGAGGGCACTTTACCTAAAACTTAAAATTTATTTACATCATAACTTTTTTATTTTGACAGATATCGCAAAGCTAGGGAGCTATTTTATTGACAATCAAAAAATAAGGTACTCTTTATTAAAGTCGATAAACCTCACCGTTTAGGCACTAATAGACATCAAAGTTTTTATCAATTTCAATCAAATTACCTACATACATACAGGGTGTCCAATAACTTAACCAAATAAACAAAAAGGTCCTAAACGTCTTAGTTTTTGAACTACGGGGTGTTAAAAATTTTAACAAAAGTTTTTGTTATAATATATTTAACACACCGGAGTTGAAAACTAAGACGTTTAGGACATATGTTTATATGAAGGTTTTTTCTTATTTTCTGTTGTAGAATCGTCCCGTAAAGTTTGTCGGTTGAGTTACTGGACACCCTGTATATATGTAGGTAATTTGATTAAAACTGATGAAAACTTTGATGTCTATTGTTGCCTAAACGGTGAGGTATATCGACTTTAATAAAGAGTACCTTATTTTTAAGATTTTGATTGTCTATAAAATGGCGCCCCCAGCTTTGCGATATCTGTCAAAATAAAAGTTATAATGTAAATAAATTTTAAGTTTTAGGTAAAGTGCCTTCTGGCGGTATTAAAAAGTACTTTTGTCTTAAAATTTTAGAATCAAAGCTCGATATGTGTGCCAAATATCAACTGGATTGGTTAAAAATAAATGCAATATGACGAAAAAACCAAAATATAAATTAAACTTTGACGGCTTGTAACTCGAAAACGAATGACATTTTGAAAAAATATATTTAAAGCTCTACCCTTATTTTGTCAAGTAGAATCACCCCTTAAGTTTCGTGATCGATTTTTGAATCACCCTGTATATATTTATTATAATGTTAATAAGTTTCTTAAAGCTCTTTTAAAGATCTCTTTAATGATAATAATGGTGATAATATACAGGGTAGGACAAAAATTATATATTTTTTAATGACGCGCCCTCCATATTATATCACAATGAAAAAGATATTTAAACGACAAACGACCTTTAATATTTAACTTAATTACTTGATGACAGCTTGTCGAAATTTTGATTTTTATTTTTTTAATGCATAATATTAAATTACCTTTAAGAGTAAGCTACTTTAAACTAAGGGGATATGATAAGAAGTAAACGATCTTGAAAATGAAATATTAATCGAGGGTGTGACTCACCCCTAAAATTTAAGGGCAAATCACGCGCGCGCCAGAAAGATTAATTAATATGTAATTTTGAAGATCGTTTTACCCTTATTATATCCCTGAGTTTAAACAGGCTTGCTCTTACAGGTAATTTAATATTATACATTAAAAAATCAAAATCAAAATTTGACAAGCTGTCATATCAACGAGAATAATTTTAGAGACTTCAAACTTGGCAGTTGCAATCAGGCTCAAGAGGCCTTCAAAATAAGTTATCACTCAACCCCTCTTTCAATTTAAAATTTTAGGGGATCTCACTTCTCCTAGACGGTTGCAGTACAGAGGGTGAAAGTGGCAAAAAAGTTTCCCCTAAAATCAAAAATTGACATAAAAAATCATTCGTTTAATTTTTAATCAAATTTATTCCAGACTTTTGGCCCTCACTGTATAATATTTTTTTGCACAGTCGAACAATACAAAAAGGAAGCGATATTCGATAAAACGACAGAAAGTGACACAACACAAATAAATTCAAAGACAAAAAAACCTATATGCAAATATGATACGTACTATGCGTATTTTTGCCAAAAAGTCGTTTAGTTCTTCTTTTTTGATCTACTTGTTTTAAAATCCTTTTTTTTTTTCAAATGGTATTAGCTGATTTTTATATATGTCCTTCGCTAACCACCGAGTGGTATAGAGGAACAATACCATTGGTCGGCCGTGGATGTTTTAATAATATACTTCTTTTTTACTTTTTGAAGCGCGCATAATGTGTCTTTTTCTCAATTTTAATGCATCTTGCATTGTCATACAAACCCATAAAATCAATTTAAAATGCGGTCGAGTGAATTAGCTCGATACTGTATTAACAGATTTGTAGTTGTTTTAAGAAATTATATACTTTTGTAATTTGGTTTTAAAAAAATAACTATTTTGGTGGATCGTTAACCCAATGATTTTAAGGACGAGCCTCGCATGCTCCTTACCTCAAAGCATTAATTGGTCTGAAATAGAAAGAGACACTTAAACAAAATATAAAATGTTTAGTTGGTAATTTGAAACGTAAAACACATATAAATTAGATTAGATTAGGAGGTGGATTGTATATCCTCTATCACTGTAACCTGCTCAGGTTTATTGTGTGTCCTCCGTCTATAGGTTAGAGAACACTATCCAAGCCGGTATTTTTAATCAGACTTCTCAAGCTTGAAACCGGCTCCTTGGTCTTGCCGCTTTAGGTTTTTCTTTACCCAATCTTGCAAACCGAAGAAGACAAAGGGCTTTACAGTAGCACCATACGTGTTCTGCGGTTTCTTGCTCCTCCTGGCAAAACCTGCATATGTTTTCTTCTGTCAGGACCATGGTTTCCAGGTGTTTATTTAGTCTGCAATGACCCGTTAGTTGACCCACTGTTATTCTTACCTCCTTCCGGTTGTAATTCAGAAGGTCTTTCGTAAATTCCGGGGACTATGCCTTTATGAATTTTTTCGCCTGACGCTGTCCTGGTGTTCTTAACCACCAGTCTTGGGATTCCCTTATAATCCATGATCTAATTATTAGAGCAAGACTATTAGATTCTAATAGATGACCTTACCTGGCATGACGGAATACCACAGTAGGGATCGGGACCTACCATTATTCTGCCAGGCCCCTCCTTTGCTAATTCATTGCCTTTTGCTTAGAGCTGTTTTTGCATGAACTAATTGCCCTGATTTCTGTCTGGCTGTCCAAATAAATTACTACGGTTTTATTCACATAACTTCTTCTAATGATTTCGCTAGCACATTGTTCTATGGCTACAATTTCGGCCTGGAACATAGTAGGGTGTTGTTCGAGACCCAAGTTTGTTTTCGTCCTTCGTTTGTCCCCATATATTCCTGCTCCAACTCCTTGGTCTCTCATGTAGCCGTCTGTATACCAGATTAGGTTGGCTTTAATGGGAGGGCTTGCCACCCAGTCCTTTCTGTCCGGTAGCAATGTCATACAAACCCATAAAATCAATTTAAAATGCGGTCGAGTGAATTAGCTCGATACTGTATTAGAGAGGATCCGATGTTTGAAAACCTTTGTTTAGCCAGAAGCCTGGTACAATTTTGTCCAAAGGCATCTCCCACAGTGAGCAGACTTCTTTGTCCTCCTTGAATCTCCATTGTGACCTCAAAGCATTGATTGGTCTGAAATAGAAAAAGACACTTAAACGAAATACGGAATGTTAAGTTGTTAAATTTAAAACGTAAAACACATTTAAATACCAATTTAACTTCTAAATAAAAATACTTATCAAGCTGAGTGTTATTTATTAAAATGATTTTACTGACAGCACTTAAAAAATATTCACATACATCATGTTTTTATCCTTAATAACAAATGACCATTACATTTGTTTTCACAACGCTCACAATCTTGTCGAATCATCTGCCAAATTTTATTTAGTCTCACTTAGACACTTTTTATACCTAACGCTTCAGTTCCATTGAACTGAAAGTCTATACATAAGAAATGTCACTGATTAATACTTACATACTTTAATTATTACCTGGCCAAATTATGTGAGCCTACAGATTATAATTTCTGAACATTCACAACTAAAAATAAAGTAACAATATTAAAACGCATACAAACACAAACAGTGGAGTAAAATCTCCGTTAAGGTGCTGCTTAAGATGCCACTGGACTAACTAATAAATTTAATAGTTACAACAAAATTATGTAAACAATATTTATGATATTTACAAAAATTATTTTATTTTATATTTATTATTATATTTAACACTCTGTATGAGCACAAAAAATTTGCGGGCCTATATTTATATGAATTTTTTTCCCAATTTGATTAAAGGATTTTAACGTAACAGAGTAGAACCACAGTTGGCGCAGTATATAATAATAATAATAATAATAATAATCGCCTTTATTAATAGTTTTTACAATTCAATACATAACAAACAGATGGTATTATTTTCACTAGCACTGGAGGCGAAATTTAGCCAAGTGGCTATTCTTACATTTAACCCCCAATGCAGTGATAAAAATAAAAAAAATACAGCAAAAATGGAAAAAAATACATCAATTAAATTACATTAACTTATAAAATTAACCTAGATACCTAAATCTATAAACACAATAAACACAAATTAACATTTAATCCATATTCCTATTGGTTGTCTAGTAAGAAAGATTTATAGGAGAACTTAAAGGAAATAAAACTTTTTCTTTTATGTGTTCAGGTAAGCTATTAAAAACATGTGCAGCTTGATAAGAAAAACCGCTCCGAAACATCGCCGTCACATGTCTCGGAATAACCAGAATCCCACCATTTCGGGTGTTACGACCGTGCACGTTCCCCAAAAATACCAGTCGATTATGCAAAGAAGAAGGTAGGGAGGTGAGGATAATTTTTTTATGAAGACAGCAAAATGAAGCTCCCTTTTATTACCCATATTTAGCCACCGCAGTTCTCTAAACTAAGACCGCAGATAAAACGAACACAGGAATTCTGTACCTTCTGAATCCTTCGCATCTCGAGGCGATTAAGGAAAGAGCCATAGACGAAACAACAATAGTTAAAATGTGACAGCACAAGACTTTCTGTCAACATCTTCCTTAAGGGTTTGCATAAAATATCTTTGCTAGCATAGAGTAGTTTCAGGTTCATAAAACTTCTTTTAACCAAATTATTTACATGCTTTACAAATTTTAAGTCTCTGTCTACACAAACTCCCAACAGCTTGGACGATTCACATATAGGAATTTTAATTTTGTTAATCCTTAAATTAAGAACCGGATCCAAGCGTCTCGCCTTGGCACCACCAAAAACAACCACGGCCGATTTTCCAGGATTGAGGCTCAAGTTATGCTGCCTCGAGAGATGATCAATCCGGGCTAGCTCACCATTCAAAACAAACTTCGCAGCATGAAATTCTTGGGGAAAAAAACTTAGCCTCAACTGCCTATCATCCGCATAAGCATTATACGAACATAATTTAATACTATTTAAAATATCCGCAGTGTATATTATGAATAATAGAGGGCCCAAAATCGATCCCTGGGGAACACCAGACGTTACGGATCTAAGTGAAGAAACCATGCCATTCGCCTCAACCCTTTGCGATCTTCCAGACAGATACGATCTCATAAGAGACAGGGCAGGGCCTGAGAAACCATAGTATTTTAGTTTGGCATACAATAAATCATGATTTATGGTATCAAAGGCCTTCGAAAAGTCTAGCAGAACTAACAGAGATATCTTCCCAGCGTCCAAGTCCCTGAGGATGTCATCCAAAATACCACTAATTGAAGCAGCTGTGCCAATGTTTTGTGTAAATCCAGATTGATTTGGTGGAATAATTTCACGTTTTCTAGAGAAACAATTTATTTGCTTTTATATATGACAACGGCCAGTTAGTACCTCCTGAAAGATCGCATTTTTTAAATCACCGAAATCAAGCTGATATTACGGACGCGGTTAGTAATTGAATAAGTAACCATCAACTTTAAAACTATAATATTCTTTAAATCTTAAAGTTAATCTCACAGTTTTAACTCGACATTGTAAAAGGGTCCCTTGGAAGTACAGTAAATTTAATGAAATACATAATAATTTGGGTCAAATACAAAGTAATAATCAGATTTTTCATCGTTTGCTGGCTACCAAACGATTTAAACGTCAATGTAAGGGGCGTCTGTTAGAATTTTCAGTGGGATGTGGTATTGCTTAAATTAGAACACATACTATATTTAACCTGGGCACACTGTGTTAGCAGTTTGGAATAGGCTTTGACAACATTGGTTTGCACAAATATTTTTCTGGAACTTATGAAATCTTAAAAATGTATTTTTAATTTTATTATATTCATAAACTTATGATTTTAATCTTTGGATCTTGTTTGCGACAAATACAAATTGGTTTTTTGGGAAAAAATAGAATAGACAGGACGAACTGAGAAACTCATTTTAAACAAGGCTGTATCTATGTATACATATACAGTAGACTGGGCTAAAAAATACTTTTTTGACAAATATATACAGGGTGTTCGAAAAATGCACGGCCAAATTTCAGGAGGTGATTCCTCATTGAAAAATATGAAAAATAGTTCCTATAAACATGGGTCCGAAAATGCATACTTTCCAATATACAGGGTGTCCAACATTTAGGTTCAACATTCACCTTCTTTAATCTTCAGTTGACCTTCACTTTTTAATGTCATTAGATAGTCCTTAAAAAGTTAAGATAGGAAAGTAAAATTAATTTTGCTCTATCTTTAACTGTTTTTGTTCAGTAAATCGTCAAAATTCAAAAAATTCCGTCCCAAGAAACATGCAATAAAGTGGTTTTATTTTTTTTCTCGAAAACGAAGCAAGATACAAAAAAATTTCAAGAGATAAAAAAGTTGTATTTTCAGTTGCTTATTCTAAAAAAAATAAAAAAGTTACAAAAAGTCAGTGGCGTACATTTTTTTACAATTATTTTCGATAAGATGTCCCGTGAGACGCCACTGGACTTAATAATTTTAATTTAATTATGCCTAACTTTGGCCCTTATTACTAGAAATAACACTGAAAAATTTCAAGAAAATCGGTTACAGGGTATTCAAGATAATTACAAAAAACCTATTTTATTTAAAAAGTTTAACACCCTGTATCTTGGAAACTATGCATTTTCGGACCCATGTTTATAGGAACTTTTTTCATATTTTTCAATGAGGAATCACCTCCTAAAATTTGGCCGTGTATTTTTCGAACACCCTGTATATATATACATATATATATATATATATATATATATATATATATATATATATATATATATATATATATATATATATATATATATATGGGTGTTATTTAATAGTGTCCGATATTTCAGAGAGTGATTTTTCAAGTATTTGTAAGGTAAAAGTTCCTATGAACGTGTAGCTAAGATGCTTCGCTTTCAAGATACAGGGTGTCAAAGTTTTATTTTTATTTATGTTTTTCTGCATAATTTCCTAAATAATGCCGATTTCCGAACGAAAATTGGTACCTGGGGTTTTTTGACATGAGAATTTGGACTTGTTCTTAATTTAGCTCTTACTTCAGAGGGCGCTAGCACATGTATATTCACTTTCAAAGGCTCATGACTTTTTGTACAACCCTGTATTTACATTTTTGTTAAAAGAAATGGATTTCCTTAGTCATTTTTACGTAAAAAGGTACTCTTATTAGATGACGCTAGGGAACCGTTTTCGAAATATTTTAGTTTAATAATCGATGCATACGCTTAGTAATAAATATGCCAAGTAAAGACCGCCGAAAATGACGGTTTTATCAAGTAGCGGCCTTTACTTAGCATATTTATTACTAAGCGTATGCATCGATTATTTTAAACTAAAATATTTCGAAAACGGTTGCTCCTAGCGTCATCTAATAAGAGTACCTTTTACGTAAAATGACTAAGGAATCCATTTCTTTTAACAAAAATGTAAATACAGGGTTGTACAAAAAGTCATGAGCCTTTGAAAGTGAGAATATACATGTGGCTAGCGCCTCTACAAGTAAGAGCTAAATTAAGAACAAATTCAAATTTCTCATGTCAAAAACCCCAGGCACCAATTTTCGTTCGGAAATTGGCATTATTTAGGAAATTATGCAGAAAAACATAAATAAAAATAAAACTTTGACACCCTGTATCTTGAAAGCGAAGCATCTTAGACCACACGTTCATAGGAACTTTTACCTTAAAAATACTTGAAAAATCACTCTCGAAATATCGGACACTTATTAAATAACACCCTGTATATATATATATATATATATATATATATATATATATATATATATATATATATATATATATATATATATATATATATATATATATATATACATTGTGTGCAAAAAGTCCCGGAACCCCTTAATAATTCGCAAATGCGCTTATTTATCGAAAAGTCTTCCAAATAAAGTTTATAGATATATTTTAGATCTATTTTATAAAAATATGTTTACATGTACAGGGGGCATCGCAACGAAGATATAGACACAAATTACCTTTTTTTTAATGGAATGGTGTATATTTTATTGGATTTTTGAATTTTCCACAAAATTTTTAACATGACTTTGTGTAACATATGCTATACCTAAAGTCACTAGTTTAAAAGATACAAGGGTTTAAAAAAGTATTTTATCGATATTTTTTATTTTCACCTGTTACAATATTTACCTAGTTACATTTACATAGTAACATTTTTGGGTATATATGACATGTAGTGACGTTTGGTAATTATTGAGCAGTTGTTAGTTAAACTATTTAAAATAACTAGTCATGGCACTTTCTGAGAAAGAGAGAATAACGCTTCTTATGATTCGAGGGTTTGGGGATCGCGAGCGGTCTTACCAAGAAACTCAAGATCTTTTAATACAACCTTTGCAGAGCGTACGCCAATCTCAAAGTCTACAGTAAGCAGAACAATTAGAAGATTCCAACAAACAGGAAATTGCAAAGAGTTTAGAAATATTACAACATTTCATAGAAGATCCAAATTTGTCATTGCGTAAAGTTGCCAACGAATCAGATGTTTGTTCTTCATCAGTCAAAAATGTTCTTAAAGGTAATAAGTTTCATCCCTATAAAATTACGTTGGTACAGGAACTATTTCAAGACGATTTTGATCGCCGAATAGAATTTTGTGAAATTATGATGCAAAAATATGATGACAATAGATTTTTCTTTCAAAATATCTTATTTTCTGAAGAATCAACATTTATGCTAAACGGCACCGTAAACCGGCATAACTGCAGATATTGGGCTGATGAAAATCCTCATTGGATGGGTGAAGCACATACCCAATATCTGGAAAAAGTTAATGTTTGGGCCGGTATAATTAATAATAAAATAATAGGGCCATTTTTTATTGAGGAAAATTTAAATGCAGTACTATATCTTGAACTTCTACAAATCAAATATTACCAGAAATAAGGACACTTCATAACTTTGAAATCATGAGGTTTCAACAGGACGGTGCCCCCCTCATTTTGGATTAAATGTTAGACGATTTTTAGATACAACTTTTCCCAGCCGATGGATCGGCAGAAGGGGCAAATTGAGTGGCCAGCAAGAAGCCCCGAACTTACGCCTCTAGGCTACTTTCTTTGGGGACATTTAAAAAGTAGGGTTTATTTGACAAGACCAGAAAATATCGATGAACTAAAAGGAAGAATAAGAAGAGAATGTGAAAACATTACTCTCGAATATGCTACAAAATGTTACAAATGCTTTTTATTACAAAGTAGCACATTGTCAAGCCGTTCAAGGAGGTCACTTCCAACATTTAATTAAATAGGTTAAGTCTTTACAAGTTATTTTTGTGTCAATTCTGTTTTTATTAATAAGTGTTTTCATATTTTAAAAGTTAATAAATATTTACATTATATTTTTTTAAACCCTTGTATCTTTTTAAACTAGTGAGTTTAGGTATAGCATATGTTACACAAAGTCATGTTAAAATTTTGTGGAGAATTCAAAATCCAATAAAATATACACCATTCCATTTAAAAAAGGTAATTTTCTAAATGATATTTTGCCTAAACATAAAAAATAAAGGTAATTTACTGTTGGAGAAAAAAATGTTTTTAAGTTTTTGCAAACCATGTATACAAAATCAACATTTTCTTTTGGTAAATCTTATTTTTTTACCAGCAAAATAAAGAATGACTTTTTTTTGAAAATTTAAATTTTTGCTTCATTTGTCCTCTTGTTAACCCCATCCCTGGACAGTCTGTATCGTTGGAATCAAATAAGAGAAATTACAAAAGTTATCAAAGTCCTCATCGACTTTGAAATTTTATGACGCCACTTTTCGGTGCCTAGGACAAAGCGGCGCGATATGATAAGGGTTTTTTTATAAAAACGAGTGGCGCTATTAGAGAGTTATTGCAAGTTGCCTTATTAAGCTCGGGAATTATTAATACCGGCCTTATTTGAATAGTGCTTGTACTCATAATTTGGAGTTATTGCAAATCATGTTGACAGTACCATTAACCTAAAAAAGGGTTTTTTTAGTTTTTCTTTATTGTTTTGTGTTGTAGGGTTTTTAAACACAATTACAAAAATGCATTTGAAAAAGCAAGGTTTTAAGTGTTTTTACTTCTAAAAACTTTTCGATTTTGTGATCGGCAGCCGTTCGGTTAGACGAACAGTTCCGAAGTTAAAATAAGGCCAAAATAAGGCACGACCTAAAACCGACATAAAAAAGCCAGACACTATACTTATTAAGGGAGTCCTTATCCTACCATGCATCTGCGCAAGCTCAGATATCAAAATAAGGCCGGTATTATTAGTGCCTGGGTTTATTTCACTGTGAAGTAATTCTCTATTGTGTTTATGTTTTTATGGTTTCACTTATTTAATTCCATCGACTATACAGAGTGACTCAGAATGCAGTGTATGTATATAGTTACATATTGTTAAAAATAATAAAAATAAATAACGTGGTTTTTGTAGTTAGTATTGTATAATAATACTGTTTTTACTATAGATTCGTTGCCAATAAAAATGTTTAGTCAGTCATTGTTCTAAGCTAAATATAGTATGTTTATTGTTGGTGTTTTATTTTTGGCCTTTATTTATTAAATGATTTTAGCGTATAGGCGTTTATTCCTGTAGTACCTATTTAATTATAAACCATTATTAATCACTAACACACACCGAAGTGCCAAAATCATACCTTTATTTCACACAGAATGTTTTGGATCCTTTTAAATTGATTCATTCTCAATATTTTGTTCATGACTGGTAAACACTATTAGGACTATTAACGATATAAAAGATGTTTTTAATTTCCATGAAGGGTATAGCGAAAACTAAAAGAGATAGAACAAATCTGGTTGCGCAATCTGGATTTCAATTTTTGAAAGAAATTTAATGGTAAAAGTAAATTATGCACGGAAAAAAAAATCTGGTAAATATTCATGCAATTGTAGCCTTCACAGTTACAATGTGTAGCACTATAGGCCCCAGGTACACGTTGTAGTAAAACTCGCTCCGTTTTTGTAGCAAATAATGTGCAGTAGTATTTAAAACTTTTGTAGCAGAACTTTATGTGTAATGAGTGATAAACCATAATTGTAAGACATAATACTTTACAAATGTGGCAAAATGTGCTATGCCTTGTGCTAATCAATGCTACAATTTTGCAGTATCTATCTTGTATATGTCTAATCTAGGATTCACGCGAGCGGCAAGACATGCTAGAGCGACCGCGGTCTGATGTCGGATTGTAATATCTATCCCAGATTCCAGCTAAATGACTATCACGCAATCAAAAAATCGTTAAATTTTACGTTTCCCATTTCGCAATACTCAGCATTTTGAGAAAGGTACGGCGCCAATTTTCTTTGAATTTATAAAACAACTGATAGCTGATATCTGCAATAATAAGGTTGTTCGTAGAGAAATCACAAACTAGTCAGCGCCAATTGGGTATCGATATTTAGTCAGGTGACCGGTTTCCAACTGATCACCTGACGTATTTTTAAAATCTAATTTCTTTGCGAACAGGTCAAATGTGAACGTCCGCTAAATCGGTGGTTACTGTTGCTACAAAGTATTATCAATGAGCTTTGTCAGTTATTGCTACAATCGTATTGTAAAATGATAGAAACAAAATTATTTACCATTAAAAGGGTTATTGAGATTTACCACATTTTTAATACTATTATAATGTAGTCAAGATTTATATTTGGTTACTGTTGTTAGCTACTATCATTCACTTACAAAATTTAGGACTCGTTGATTTTCATAACCGAAAATTAATGAGAAAAATTATACTTAGAACGTCAATAATAAACATTTTTAACACAATTTTTGCGCTACACTCTTATAGCACACAATGCCTTTCAATTTTTTTCCGTGTGGCAAACTTGATTAAATTCTAACATAGCGATTGTGGATTTATTTAACAATTTTTGTTAAAAGACTTACCATCTGTAAAGCTATACTATTTTAGGACGCTTCGTGTAGACTAAAAACCAGTTAGCGTCATACAAATAAAGACGTCAATCAACTATCGCTGTCTAAACGCGTCGTTTACATCGTGTGCGTGCAACAAAAAGGAAAATAATTAAAAGTGAGACAGAAGTGATGACCCCGTGGCATCTTCTCTACTGGCGAGAACTTTAACAGTGTGATAATATCAACAATTATACAGGGTGTTCGAAAAATGCACGGCCAAATTTCAGGAGGTGATTCCTCATTGAAAAATATGAAAAAAGTTCCTATAAACATGGGTCCGAAAATGCATACTTTCCAATATACAGGGTGTCCAACATTTAGGTTCAACATTCACCTTCTTTAATCTTCAGTTGACCTTCAATTTTTAATGTCATTAGATAGTCCTTAAAAAGTTAAGATAGAAAAGTAAAATTAATTTTGCTCTATCTTTAACTGTTTTTGCTCAGTAAATCGTCAAAATTCAAAAATTCCGTCCCAAGAAACATGCAATAAAGTGGTTTTTATTTTTTTTCTCGAAAACGAAGCAAGATACAAAAAAATTTCAGGAGATAAAAAAGTTGTATTTTCAGTTGCTTATTCTAAAAAAATAAAAAAGTTACAAAAAGTCAGTGGCGTACATTTTTTTACAATTATTTTTGATAAGATGTCCCGTTACAAAAAACCTATTTTATTTAAAAAGTTTAACACCCTGTATCTTGGAAACTATGCATTTTCGGACCCATGTTTATAGGAACTTTTTTTCATATTTTTCAATAAGAAATCACCTCCTAAAATTTGGCCGTGTATTTTTCGAACACCCTGTATAGTAAAGGATACTGACGGTTTCTTGTTGTAAACGCAATTTGGACAATACTGTTTAATATGCAATGATTACTAACATATTGTAGGCATTAAGAATTATTACCAAAGTTTGCATATTTTAAATTAATACTGGTTTTACGGTACGGTTAGGGCGTGATGGACAATAAGCCATCGCTTATTCGCCATTTCGATTTTTTTAATGATTCCTTTGGAGTTTTTTTGTTATCGCTTACACCGTACGGATGAGAACAAAATAGTTCAAAAACGGTCAGGGTCCTAATTCTCGAGCATAAGAGAACGGACTTGGTCACATCGTCAAAATGATCGATCACTTCCCAGGCTGTTTTCCTTACAGTCGCGTGATAGGAGCAGTCGTTTGCGTTCAAGAATACCTATTTAAGCTTTTCGAGAGAACTCCGCTCACTTTTCTCATGAGAACGCTGTTCCTCAGTTTTAAGAATAAGGCATCTGCTGTTGGTGATCGCAATTAGTTCTGAAAGAAAAACCGTTGGCTTGTGTGAAACTTTTCATCGCCAGATCGGACAGTGTTCGACAGATGCAACCTTACAGTGCAAAGAAATTACAAGCGGTAAAGAGTTTTTCCCAGTTAGTTTTGTAGAATTTAAAATTATAATCTTTTTGCAGTGTAGTGTGTACTACAAGTTGTGATATATAATACAAAGGAGCAGTGGCTAAAGAAGCATTGAATTGTAATACCCGTTATAATAATGCACTGTTTTCCAATTGCTTGTAGTACAATTTTCGCACAACATTTAGTAGTAGCTATTTCAAAGGGTTTTATAAATAACTTTATTTTTATTTGCTACAATGTGCAGCGGTCGTCTATTTCACTAAACATAATTGTAGAATTTTGTGAAATTGTATTACCCTCTTCGACAATTTGTTTTTCTTGTTATTTCGGTAAATATATGTAGAGATTAGACAAAGAATGCAGGCATGTTAACACGGTGAAGCATGGGTCCTGCTTTGTTGTAGGTTTACTTATTGTATATAAACCTTTTGAAGGGGCCGAACGTATATATCTAGTTTTGCATCTAGAAGTCTCATTTTATTGAATAACAAAACGGCTATTGATCATAGGCCCGTACGCAAAGATAAAAAAAAGGTCCTTACCTTCCAAAAAGTATAAAACAGCAGAAAATTACAAAAAAGGTCCTAACCTTTCAATCTACATTTTTATCCTGCGGGAGTGGGGGAGCAAAACGCCGAAAAAAGGACAATAATGCTCTATTCACAACCTCACTTCCGCCCCTTGCATACGACTCTGATTGATCAGCCAGGTATTTATCAAGTCCCCCTGGTAACTAGCAATTTTTTTGTAACTTTGCAAAATGCACTCTGTTTATAACTTAAAAACTTTTTAAAACAAGCCCTATTTATAATGTTAGACATACGTCATAAGATTAATGGTTTGAAACTAAAAATGAAATGTGACTCAAATTTTGTTTGTTTGATAGGAACTGGCATATTTGGGTTTTGCTTACAAATCGGTTTATTATGGTGAACTAATTATAGATATTCTGAAAAAAATTCGGCTATTTCTATTTCAAACAACTCGGCATATAGGAATGCATAGTGCATTTATTTTTTAATTTATATTTATGGACCTTATGCAAGCAGAGTAATGACATGGAAAAATAAATAAACGATTAAATGCATTTTTAACGACGGTGTATCAGGGAGTTTCGTTGAAATTTCATTTTCATGTAAATATACAGAGTGTTAGAGAAATTTGTTAAGAAAATTTAAGGGCAGATTCTACTGTTTAAATATAAAAAAAAAGTTTTTTATAGGCATGGGTCCGCAAATTCCTCGTTCTCAAGATACAAGGGGTTAAACTAAATAAAAATTTTGTTTTTAATATCTTAAATACCCTTTACTTAATTTTGTTTTCATTTGGCAGTGTTATTTCTGGCATTAGGGGAATAATTTATCACTCACTTAATTAAATTTAATAAGTCCAGTGGCGTCTCAAGACAACAAAAGAAATATTTCTAAGAAAAAACCGGTTCGCCACTGACTGTGTAAATTAATGTAAAATTCTTGTGCTTTCTTTAGATTAGGCAAATAAAAATACAACTTTTATGTTTTTTATTTCATATATTTGTTTAATTTAAGAAAAAAATCCACCTAATTTCATATAGACCATAAGTCTTCGGCTGCGATACTAAGCGTCAGCGTCAAGTCAAGTTATTTTATTCTTGCATAAAGATCAAAGACAGCACTCCCACATTTTCCGCTCAACGCTGGCCGCTGACGCTGACGCTTAGTATCGTGTCAGAGGCCTAAGAGAAACATTGCGGGAACTTTTTCTTAAAAAAAATAGGTTTTATAATTTTTAATTAGCAATTATGTAACAACAACACTAAATACTGATTAAAATAAGGTTTATATTCAGTGTAACAAATTTTACTAAATTAATGTTTTCAAATTTTTTTAGTTTTTTAAAAATTTAACACCCCGAATTAAGAGAACCAAAAATTTGCGGACCCAGTCAACTTTTCTTTACATTTTTTGATGTATAATCTGCCCTCTAATTTTTTAGCAACATTCTGTAACAACCTAAAGAAACACAATTTTGGAAATGCATTGTTTCCAAAATACAGGGTGTAAAAAATAATTAATTTCTTTATCTTTCCTTATTCAATTTTGATAAAAATTAACAATAGTTTTAGGCCTATTAAGCTAATAAATCCTAATAATATGTCCTAAAATACACTCCTCTGAGCTATAGCTAATCGCAACCCTATACTTTTTAAAAAATATATTTTCATTTTTGCTGAACTAATCCCACTCTAAAATAAAATACATTGCAAATTACGTGTATTAAAATTTTATTATACTGGACTATATTTCTCCTTCATAGATAGGTACGGAGCCACATAGCACCCCCATAAGCGGCGCCTATGGATCCCGTATACTCACGTTAATAGAACCAATTATTACTTAAATGTTTGCTAAAAATGTTTTTGTAATCGTTTTAATGCCACCAAAAAATAAAACAATAAGTGCTGACGTTTAAATTTAAAACTAATATTAGATGTTTACTTTTGCTTTCATAGTATGATCCAAGTATTTTTGTCAGCGATGATTTTGTCACTATTTTTGTCAAAAGTGATTCGATATGATTCATGCATTTATTAATAAACTTTTAAAAAATGCAGGTGTCCAATGCATTAATTAGATCAAACAATTATTCCGTGGGTTGAGTCTAAGTAAGTTAAATTCGCTGCTTCTGGCACCTTGCAAATAAATATTAAAAATTCAGAATACGACCTTTGATTTAGCTTACTTTAATTTATAACTGCAAATTTGAATTCTCGCCTATATAAAGCGTAAATAACATGTTTTATTAATAAATTCTTCAACTACGAGGGCAATCCGATAAGTACCATAGTCTTACTGGCGGATCGCGCCACTATCAAAAAGTAATTTACTTTCGTCTAAAATATTCTCGTAAATGGCTGCTGTCAAAATTTCAGTCTTATCTCATTCGTATTTTTGTTTCGTTGATGAAAAAAACAATATCGGTCGGTGGTTCGATTTTTGCTTTTGGAAGAAAAGTCCCGCTGCAAAATCAAAGAACGCTTGGATGCTGTTCACGGTGACTCTTCTTCTTTGATGGCGAGCATCAAAAATTGATTTAACGAATTTCAACGTGGTCGCACGTCAGTTTTTAATGAGCCACGCCCACGAGGATAACGTAACAAAAATCCACGATCTCATATTAGCAGACTATCAATTATAGCTGTCCAATCAGCCGGAAAGGTGATGACCACCGTTTTGTATATACAAAAGTCTTATTCAATCAGTTCTATATTTCAAAACCACTCCAATCCAGTTTTAATGTTGTCAAACCCATCTCTAAGCTGGACTTGGAACGCAAACGCAGGGCGCTGCATATATCTCTTTCACAGGGCCTTAGTTTCATTTAGGATAGGGGCGCCAGAAGTATCGTCCAATTTAATGCATCCAAAACACTCTCATCCTCGGATCTTAATTTTTTGTTACCCGGGGCAAAAAGTGCTCTGTACCGCCCCCTTTATTGGCTTTAAAAAAATGAGGAGCAAAAAAATTTGGCGCCCCATGTACATATGTTACACAAAATACTAAAAATTACCTCAAATCAAAAACTTCGCTTTTTAAATCGCGCCTTTTCTCATCAACTTGCCACCCTCTGTATAATAAATCCAGTTTGCAAACACAAGTTTTTTACCGTCCAGTGGTCTAGTGCACGTCGGTTATGCTTCATTTTGCCACCCCTTGAAGATGTCCCAGGGCAGATACCCCCGTTTGCCCTCCCCCCTAGATCCGATGCTAAACACAGTCTTAGTTCATGTTGCTCATGCTTTGCTTATGAGCGGTCAAATTCTGCAAAGCGAAGACACATTTAATTTAACCTCGTGGGCGTCATATTTAGGAATCCCCTTACCTGGCTTTAAAAGACATAATCGACCCTCAGCATTCTTGTTACCATTCAGAGAAGAGCTGTTGGCTTTATTATTAATCCTTTGATTACAGAAAGGCTTGCTTGTCTTGTCCATTGTAGAGCTTTAGGGAATCTATCGCTTTATTAGGTATTTTCAGGGCTTCTGCTTCGAGGAATTATCCAGTATTTTAGTTGGCCAACTTTGCAAAGAAAAGAATGATTTAACCATTTTGGCATAGGACTCCTGATCTTTTGAGCAGAAAAATATGATTTAAATTATAAAAAGGACTTTATTAAGCTTTAAACAATCCCAATCCACTTTAAAAAAAATGGTGACTCGGAGACGAAACCTTCGGGTAACAAATGTAATATAACGTTATTTTCTAGAGAAGAAAAAGTTGCGATAGTGAAGGGATTTTTATTTTAAAATATCTGTTCAAGTAAAAGCAGTAAAATTTAAAAAGTATTTCACAAAATATCGTTTTATTTCGTCTTTTAAATTATCTGGACCCACAAACTTTGTGGTGAATAGAAAAATATTATTTTTCACACTAACACAACGACGGAGCTATTTTTAACTTTTTAATATTGTAATAACAAGCTGATCTGGCCACATTCTGGATATCTGGGAGTATTTATAGTCACAGAGTGGTAAGAGTACTAAAACAAAATTAAAAGAACACTATTATTAATATACTACAGGGTGTTTTAAAATGCGGAGCAAATATTTTAAGGACGTATTTTTCGGCTCAAAATAGGAATTTTATTAACGTTTGCCTTGGAGTGCACCCCCTTAAACTATGTTGTCCAAAGTTGCACCCCCTCCCCCAAAAAAAAGCATAACAAAACGACAACAAAAAAAGTTTATATAAACATATGTCCTAAACCTATTTTTAATGTAAAATATTTTTAATTACTTCTTCCAGTGGCGTCCGAACGAGATGTATATTGGGGATTAAAAAAAAAAGTGGTGCGCCATTGCTTTTTCCAAAAATAAAAATTATTTTTAAAATTTCCATTTATTTTGCAACAAATTTGATCTCTTTAGTTTTCCGTTTTCCGTTTTTGATACATTTTTGGTATAGCAAAATTTATTTTAACTAAAAATAGTAGTCTGGTGTCCTATTTTTAGTTTTTACGCGAAAACGGTGAATCGGACAAAAAAACTGAAAGGTCATATTTGTTGTAAAGTCAATGAGGATTTAAAAATGATTTCCTATCCTGTATTTTTAGCCATCAATTAAATTACCCCCTTTATATGTAGAAAAAATACACTGCCTACTGCCTAAAATAAGAGCGGTGTGCAAATTTTCCAGTCCTTTTACAACCCCTAGTATTCTTGATTTCATTTAAAAAATAGCCATTTGCCCTATAAATGACCTTACCTTTCCAAGATTTCTGCTTCAGCTCCGAAAAATTAGCCAATATATATATTTTTCTTTTTGAGCGGTTGCACTCTATCAATATTTTTAGCTCTATTTAGGAATCTCTATTTCAAAAACTTTTTATTAGTTTATAAAATAAATAGAACGCCTATTTAATTTGATGGGTGTTTAGTTTTGGTTTATTTAAACTAATTATAGAGTTAGAAAACATCGAGGCAGCGGCACATCTGGTGATGCAATGTTAATATGATTGTACTGACCAACTTATGCTGCCAAAAATAAAACTGAGACAAGTGCACATAAATTTAGAAAATATGTAAACCCAATTGTTTTTGAAATTATTTAATTCTTTTAAGCAACTTTGACATAATTAAAATCAGTGGCGGCCGGTACTAAAGGGCCAAGGGGAAACGTGCTCACCCTTTAAATGAACAAAAAACAACGATTCTGTTAAGTGTAAATATGTGGACTATACTCTGTTTCGTTGCAAGCGATAGTAATAAATCATTTAATTTTATGGCAATTAGCTTTCTGTGTTAGTCATAGTATCAATATTTTTCTTCAATTCTACCTGTAATGTACTGATAAGGCATCATAATTTTAGGCCGGCAGACTCCACTCTAATATTCGTCAACCTTTTGGGTCAAATACAAAGGAATAACAGATGTTTACCCGTATTTACGTGCGAATAATGTGATAAAAACCTTGACAGTGGCGGTGCGCTTGAGTTTAATTTTGGGAACTTACCCTTCTTAAACAGTTTAGGTAAAATGAAAATCATGTTTCTTTTATACGTTTAAAAAATGTATTTTAAAATTTATAGTATATCAATATTGTACAGTTGGTATAATTATAGTTAATAATAACTATTTTATTAAGAAAATAATACACATTAAAAATGCATAGTCAAAAAATAATTATTTAAAATATAATCTTTACCTAATTAAATATGCTACATAATCTACATCTATTTATTCACATTCTTCCAAATCTGACATACTATCACTACTTGAGTCATATATGAGTCTACTTGTATAATTAGAGGTTCAACAGTTGTATCTACTATTATATCCAAAGACCACATTTTATTTTCTACTTCTAATACATGTTCGACACATTTTTTCCAATTTTATGGGAAGCATTAGATATGGCAATTTAAAATAGTTTTTTACATCTATTAGTTTAAACGTAGTATTATTTCCGGCTACTTCACCTTTCACTTGTGCTCATATAAGTTCTATGGGGTTTAGTTCGCAGTGATAAGGTGGCAGCCGATATACAGTTATATTTTGTTTCTTAGCTATTTCATCAATTATAAAACGTGTGTACTTAGCTTTATTTGTGGCGACTTCACTTTTTACCAGCTGCAACAACTCTAGTTAAACACTATCTGTAGGATGTTCAATATTTTGCTGCATCAACCAGGATTGAATGTCTTTTTTAAGCCAGCTTAAATTTGGAACCCGATTTACTTTTTTGGAGTGGTAACTTGCATTATCCATTACAATAATCGAACTCTCTGGTATTAAGTCGATCATCTGCGAAAACCAGTCTTCAAATACATCAGCATTTATATCTTCGTGATAATCTCCTGTTTTTTTGGACTCAAACATTAAAAGACCTCCATCCACAAAACCATTCTCGTTTCCAATATGACTAATAATTAGTCTACGCACCTTTCCAGATGGAGGTTTTAAACCCGTAGAAAGTCCTTCATTAAAAGCCTGGCGAGCAGTTGTTATATTCCCATCTTGCCAATATTTTTTAACGGTATGTCCTTCATTTATCCAAGTCTCATCTAGATAATATATTGCCTTTCCTTCAGTACGAGCTTTTTTATTTTTCTCAAATAATCTCTCCTCCACTGGACAATTTCTCCATTCTCTATTAATAAAGATTTTCTTTGAAATTTTTTCCACTGAAAATTTAGACCTTTTAAGATTTTCCAAAGTTTTACTCTACTTATTTCCGGCACGTGTGGATGATTTTTCGCAGCTTGAAACATGACATCTAAAGTAGGGATATTTTTTTCTGTAAAAGAACTATGTACAATTCGTCGAATTGTTTGTTTTGTTTGGTCTGTTATATAAAGTTCTGTTTTGCCCGGTCGCTTTTTTGGTGGAATTATACCTCCCTCTTTTTCTTGTTTCAAAATTCTGTAAATTGTCGCTTTTCCCACCCCAGTCATCAACGCACATTTTTGAACACAATCGTCCACACCTAAATTAGAGCTTTGATCATTTCTAATATAATCGAATACGTTTTTAACAATCTGCTTTTCGTTTACAGTTAAATGTCAGAAACATGCGCGTTTCTGCGGAGAAGCCATTTTTACAGTACTGTAATACTTTGAACAATACTCTAACAATTTATTACCACTCAGTTGCACATACGAAAAGATACTAAAATATAAATATATAAAATTTATAATCCTTATTTGACGCAATTCGGTGTATTTCTACCTGTTTTTTGCACAGAGACTGGTGCGCCTCTGGTTTACAACCGTCTAACCGTCCCGAGACATTTTTATTGCTATCACTTGCAACGAAATAGAGTATAAACGATCTTATGCCTATTTCCACCTACTGTATTAGGGCATCCTTAGCCCTAGGTAGGGAATATTATATACACTTAACATAGAGTTATATATAGGATTTAGGGCGTATATCGGGACTTTTTGCTATGAACGGGACATAAGACCTAATAACGGTGACTGTCCCGATTATATCGGGACGGATGGCAACCCTACTAAGGATCCCTAAAACAGTTCTTGGAAATGGGCATAAAACATTTACAACACATATTCAAGTTTGATAATGGATATCTAGGTTGCCACCTTTTTATTGTCAATGACCGGGAGATCTAGTCTTCTAAAAAAAGGGAATTGTGGATAAGGGATATTATAGAACTAAATGTATTGTGTTAAATAAGACCAGAGGGGCGGAGGGTAAACATATCGCATCAGTGGTGCATCGCATACATTCATGGTCGAAGTTGCATTTGTTGTCACCCTTTAAGTGACAAAATTCAAAAACTTACCGCAAAAATTACTCGATGGGCAAAAATCGAGCTTTTCTTGCGCAACTTGCGCTTATACTTAAATATTGTTTTAATTCATTTCATCTATATTAACCACATTTTTCCGGATGAGGGAATAACCTTCCGGTCACCCTACGACTAGGGTATTATATCACCAAATTTTTAATTTAATTATTTTTACTTTAACAAGCTCCCAAAAGTGGTTGTTATTCTTTTCTTTTAATTCTGCCAGCTACTTGCAAGCAGGGGCGGATCCAGAACTTCATCTCAAGGGGGCGCGAATAAAAATCTTTTATGGTACACAAACCTACATGATAAAAAAACATACAAACAAAAAGCTTAAATAAAACTAACCAAGAACTAACAAAAAAGTTAACAAATGTTTAAAAAAGAGTTATACAATACTGCATTTCAAAAGTTCCAGGATCAAACTGGCCACTATCATGTGTTCTGTAGGATTCACCTGGGGCGCGCGCTCCCTGCGCCCCCCACTGGATCTGCCCCTGCTTGCACTTCAAAATTTAATTTACCACTTGGTCCCGCTTTTAATGTTTTAATCCTCATTCGGTTCTATTCGTCTGTCCAAAGATTTAATGTTAAATTAAAAATGTTTACAGTATATTAACCTTGTCGCTCAAAAAATACCATTTGTTTTATTTTATCAGAACTTTTGGCTTTTTTTTTAGCACTGTCTAACCGGGAGAAATAACTGTTTGCCCGGGAGTCGGAAGAATGAGTAACGCAACCGTGAGACTCCCGGTGAGACCTGGAGAGGTGGCAACCCTTAGGACATCTCAAACGAAATGTGTCCGACTCAAAACTCTTTTAGATTCGTAATCAGCGCCACAAGATACCCCGAATTCCAAAAATCATTAAAATCGGCGTGGTGTCCGATAAGTAAACAATTACTGACAAATAGGCGAATGGACTTTCTTTTTAAATAGAGGCAGGGGCGCAATTAGGGAGCGCCCCCACAAAATTATTGAGCATTTGAAGTATATTGGTGTTTTTCGACAAAATTTAATTTAATAGAATTATTAGCAGCAGTCAGGGGCTTTTTTATCTTTAACTTGAATAAATTCATTAAGTCCATTGGCGGCTCGAGTGGCACCTGCACAAATATTTCTAATAAAAAATGTACGCCACTGATTTTTGTGCACATTTAATGTATTTTTTTTAATAAGTTAAATAAAATAACACCTTATTTCTTGTCCCTTAATATTTTTTCGTATTTTACTTAGTTTTCGATAAAGAAAAATAAGATTTGCCACATTACATATCCCTGTGCCATACACAAGAAACATAAGGACAATTTTCTTTTAGAAAATATTTTGCATAATATTTAAAATTATAAAATACCAACAAATACTTTATACAACGACTATATTAAATAATAATAACATTTAAACTAATAAATTTCACTAAGAAGAAATAAAGTAAAGTGGATTTTTTTTCTCGAAAAAAAATATAAAAAACAAATCAATGGACAAAAAGCTTTATGTAGACTTGTATTTGACTAGTTTAAATAAAATTTGAAAAAAATACGCATGCCAGTGGGGTACATTTTTTTCAAAAATATTTGCTTAGGTATACCGGTCAAGACGTCACTGAACTTAATAAATTTAATCAAGTAAAGTGTAAATAAGCTCCTCGCTATGCTATAACTAACACAAAACAAATCTGTTTAGAGATACCTGTTTAAGATATATTTTTTAAAAAGGTTGGGAGTTTTGGAAACAGTGCATTTTGGACATACATATGTTTATAGTCAGCACCTTACAAATACGTCTGGTGACCAGTTGGCAACCGGTAACCTGACTAAATAATAATTTCCGGTTGGCGCTGGCTAGTTTGTGATTTCTCTACGAACAGGCCTTATATAAACTTTTTTCATAGAATTAAGCTTATGAAAAAACCTTAAGATTTGTTTTGAAATTAGGAAACACCCTAGACAGTTTTAATAAAAATATGTGTATTCTTATGTAAACTACAAAATGTAAATCGTTAAAAACAAGAAAAAAAAAACAATTAGGAAAAATATAATGTAATTTTTTTGTCTTTCTTAAAATAGAAACATGTTAACATTCCGGATAGGACGACAAATCGGGCTCTTATTTTTGTTGTTTTAGACAGTCTCCTTTTCACGAATTAGCAATAATACCCCACTGAAAGTTTTGAAGTTGCAGTGTATAATAACATTATAAATTATTATTTTATATTTTTTAGGGTCTTTTTAAGAAAAATTGGTATTTAAATATAAAAAAATATATTGCTTCCCCTTCCTCTGAATACGCCTATGTTGTTACTTAATAAAGTATTAGAAAGTAACGGAATAAACACAATAAAATCATGTTACTTTATTTAATATATTTAATTGTACACCCAAACATCTTTTACAGATGATAAGTTTTCCAATGATATACATTTGACATCCCTGCGTAATATTACCAGACAATGATATACCGATATACATATTATTCAATTAATAGGTCTGAGACTAAGGAGAATGACTAAATAAGTTACAATAAACCAGAGAAGTTTTTACATCTAAGAAACAATAACATAAACCTTAAAATAATAACTTACAACAATGAATCAAGTACAATCACAGACAAGAAATATTATTTCAATTTCTAGAGAGCATTTCAAAACTTTAAAATATCTCTAAACTCTGACCATTTTCATTTGAAAATGACGAAAGTGAAAATAAATGAAAAAAACAGTTTTATATTGGTCAAAAAGTCAGTAACCATGTTTACAAATGCACCTGACCAATAGAAACACTCCTTATTTATTTGTTGTTGCTAACGTCATTCTGAAATGAAAATGGGCAGGTTTTAGTGTTAAATAACAAAAAAATTAATGCTCATACTTTTAATTGGATGAAAAGTTTGCTGTCTTGTCTGTGGTATTAATTTATTGTTTACAACACAAAAGAAAAACAGTGTAACCAGCAAAAACTTTATATAAATGCAAAAATTCCTTTTTAAATTATGTTCTTTTGTATCAAAGAACTTCAAATTTTTCGTATTTTATTTACCAAATATTATGACTATTATGAGAAATTTTAAATTTCTATTGTTGATTTTTGCATATATAAGTAGAATTTTTGCCTATTACACCATTTAGTGTAATATGACATATTACACCTATCGTTTCAGCCTTTTTCATGCTGATCCTTGATCCTTGTTTTCAGGCGGTTGCTCATTGGAATCTGTATTGGAAGTACTTGAGTTTGTACCATCTTGAGAAGCTGAAGCTTGGATATTACTTGTGATTCTATTGTAGAAGTTGGGATCTTCATTTGCCACCCTCTGAGCTAAAGTCTGACCACTAAAAAGCAAATATTTAACATAAAATTTTATTAACTAACAATGTAGATTTTTTTTAGTCCTATAACATTTGTAATACAGTTTTTTTTATATATGTTTACTAATTTTATTGCACTATTGTTGGTTTACACCTTATCAGTATACCCTGCACAAAATTTACTAAATTTACAAGGCGAGAAATATAGCAGTTGTCACGTGAAGCTAATATAATTGTTCTTATAAACATCTTACGCTTGTAACATTGTTTCTACAGCGTTAGGCATTCCATCTGCTCCTGGGCCACTCATATTTATAAGTCCTGACATCCTAAAATATAATAACATAATTAAAAATAAGTACAACATAAAAAGAAATAAATGTATTTAGAATTGCCTAATAAATAAAAATAGGGAAAAAAACAGTTATCAACAAAATATTAAAGACATTTATGTTTCATAATAAAGTTACTCACTACTTCAATAAAATGTCAGGAAGGACATCATTAAAACACTTACATGTTACAAAATCCAGGATCACTTAAAATTTGACTAGCCATGTTAATAATATTAGGATTGTTTATGAACTGAGATAATGTGTCTGGTATCTGTCTATCCATGGAAGGTGCTGCGCCATCTAAAATATATAAAACAAAAATAAAATCAGAAAATCTTGCCCTGAAAAAAACAAAAGATTGGGCCACAAACAATAAATAGTTTAACTATTTAACTTGTTAAAATATCCATGCTTATCAATAGAAACACCAAATAAGTTTAATTTGTTTTCCCTTAACCTTTAAAACTGTAAAAAAAAATTACCTGAGTGTGTACGGAGCCGTTCTTCTGCTACTTTCAAATTTGTCTCATACATAGCATTACTAGGATCATATTTTAAAGCCGTTTGATAAGCTTGAAGAGCCAGATCATATTTATTTAAATTTGAATATGCTATTCCAAGGCGTCCATAAGCTTTTGCCATATGTGGGATCCAGTTTGATAGCCTCGTTACAATCATTTATTGCCTCCTGATCTTTAAGTAATTTGGTATAGGCAGCAGCTCTGTTGCAGAAATATACAGCATTGTATGGGTTTAACTCAATCGCTCTAAAAACGGTTTATTTTAAGGGGTGGACATAAGAAAAATGTTGAATTTTATACTTAGTATATTCTACAACTGCAGCATTATACTCAGAAGTTTTCATGAAGTTGTTTCCCTTCGTTTTGTGCTCTTCAGCTTCAAGTTTTTGTTTTTCTGTCACTTCTATTTTGGGCTTAATGTTTATAAGTGACAAGAGATCTACCTTCTCGGGATTGTTTTGGTTTTCTAATTCAAAAGCTGTTTCTAAACACTGAATTGCTACTTCAATTGACTCTTTTCTTTCTTCACTTAAGCTACTACCAGCTAATTCATCCTGTAAAAGCCTATTACACTGTTGACTAGGATCTGCTTTTTGGGGTCCATTTCTTTTAGCTAAAATTTGTTTTGGTTAAATTTTGTATTAAGCGATAATGAATACGCTACTACAAACTTATTAATTTAATAGACGGATAAATTTTATGTATAGAATTAATACCAAACACTTTTTAAAAACAGTTTTTTTGAGCTTACTTTCTAACTTGATGATAATACAGGAATTTACAGGGTTTCCTGATTTTGGAGGTTAATTTTTTAGGTTATATTGTTTTATCTCTTCTTCTCTTTGCTTACTACTTTGCTCAGTGCTATTTGCCAGCTTGATGACGGCGAGCTCCTATATGGCGAAATGCGTATCTAGAAAAAGCTAAAATATTTACTGTTGTTTTCAGTTAAAAACCAAAAAACATTATAGAGGAATTGTAAGAGGAGGTGAAGAAAAGCGACTTTTGTTTTGTCCCTATTCATATAAATTTAAACACGTTTATTCGAAGGGTTGGTGAATGCGCTGGACTATACTATAGATAAAAATAGCACAAGGATCTAGGTACACCGTACGATTATCGACTGGAATATATTGCGGCTGCGCATTAGTCGTATTTTAGTAATTTCATGTTGTACTTAACCATTTTTCAATACTCATTTCACATTTCACGGATTATTTTTATAATTACTTGCACTTCATATTAATTATATTAACATTATAAGTTACCTAAGTAGGTTTTGTTTTTAGTTTTATATTTTTTTTTTTATAAAAAAAAGCAAGAGGTTTATTTAATGACATATTTTATTACATAATTTCAATACCTTCTAGGAAGGTAATAATTACGGTAACCTCTCTATAAAAAAAAATTAATATTAAATAAAATATGTTTATTCGCACACACATATCTTTCACGTTTGTTTTTTTGTCCTTCATTCATACTGTATGTAAGTTAGGTTCGTATATTAATATAATAATATTATTTATTTATTTATTATTATACGGGATTCCCCATTTTTACAATGACTATTACAATTATTGAAAAAATAACTACAAAATTAAATTAAGCTACAATTAGATAACTAACTACATATATACTTATATTACTTGATGCTTGGTGCATAACTAAATTAATTTGTTTTATTTCTATTAAACCTTCACCATATCGTCAAGAAATTTGTATATACGTTTTCACGACTTGGCAAGAAAACATGTTTCACGTCACGCGGGACGAATGCGCAGCCGCAATATATTCCAGTCGATAATCGTACGGTGTACCTAGATCCTTGTAAAATAGCGTGCTTATGTTCTGTGGCAACAAGAATTATTCTGGACTTGCGGACACAGCTTTATCCTACCGGCATGATCGGGACAGTCCCTTTAAAATGTTTTTCTGACTTAAAATTGTAAATAAAATATAAGAGTTTTTAAAAAATGATAATTATGGAGCCAGATAAAAAGTTGAACTTAAATCTTTAGACCCAAATTGGTAATTGCTTTAAGAATGGGCGACGGCGACAGATTGCGGGAATTCTAGCTTGTTCTAGCGACCCACGTACCCTTTTATGCAATGTTGCCGTACTTTCGGTTTTGTTGTAGATAGTGCGTGGTCATCTCTACGACGTTTTTTAATAAAAGAACCAAATATATTGTTTTAAAAACAAAAAAGAGGTGAATATGACTTAATTTACAATTAAACATCTTTTTTAAATATTTGTTCAATAAGGTCATTAAAATTATGTACAATAACTAATCTAATACAAAGAAACATTGCTAACATCATTATAAACTATCAAGTGGCAATTATAGCGCAGCGAAGAACTTAGGGAATCGTGGCAAATAAAACTGACAGACTCGCATCTTATCAGATACGGCAAAGTGAATGAGTGGGACTTAAAGTGGCAACAGCGTGGATTTCTCATTTCTCCATACTTCAAACTTCAAAGCAAAACCAAAAGTGCTGTAACGTAGGGTGTTTCGTGCGATAGGTTTTTGTGCCTTTTTACGCGTATCGTATAGTGTATAGGGAATTTTCGAGTAGCGTCAGAGTTTTTTGATATTATGGCTTCCACTTTGGATTCCCAAAGGCTTACTGAAGAGGAACATCTAGAAATAAGAGAAAGATTAAGCCAGGTAAGTAAGTTCTTAGGATTTTTTTAATCAACATTGGTAATATTTGAACCAAGATCGATTTTAACCTAAACAATATGTTTATTTCGGATGTTTTGACAGTTGACGTTTACATTTTGTTGTAGCAACGCCCAATTTACATGTTTTTAGCCGATTTGTTGACATGTTTTTTGCTTTTGATCTGCATAAAATTTGTCACAATATCCAAAAAAAAATCTTGACAACTTGTTTGTATGTTTATTATTTAACATTGTCCTTTCTCAAGCCCTTTGGAACGTTATTTATGCATAAATTATTCATTCTGTATACAAAAATAATTAAAATAAAGTAAACACAAGTAAACATCGATTCTTTAAAATATGAGTCATTAAAATTTTCTTAATCATGCAGTGTAACCTTCTGGCAATGTTTTACGTTTTTAATAAATTCCTTGTTTTCTTTAAGAAAACTTTAGTACCTATATTTGTTTTAGTACATTCAGTACTGACATTGCTTATTTTACTTCCTGTTTGTCATCAGTGGCCTTTACCTAAATGTTTTATCCACAGTAATTATAAGAAAAATGAGGACATCAGAAATTATAAGAAATCAAATACCTTTCTTTGATGGTTTAGATTAGATTTTTGGTACTAAGTAATAACAAAGAGTAAATATGTTTAAATAATACAAGTACATAAATTTAAACAAAAAACGTTTTGTTTTTTTGGTTCTTGTGTTTAAACCAATTAACTTCATTTTTTTGATCTGTTTTTTTTTAATAAGTTGAGGCTATTGCCAGCACATTTAGGGGATGATTTTATCGTTTTTACTGTCACTAATATACCCTTTTTTAAATGCAAAAGAAAGAAAAACGGCTAAAAATGTTGTTGTGTTTTAATAAAATTAAAACCTGTTCTCAGTCGTCTAAATTATATTCTAATTCTAATCTGAGCCTACTTATAGATCATAATAAATTTTTATTACTAATCAAAGATTACAAAACTTAAGCAAATATTGATAATGTACTTTTTACAATGTGTACACCTACTAAAACATCGTTGATTCAAAAAACCTCACTGATTAAAATTACTTGTTACTAAGGTACTTTCTTTTAAATAATAATATACTTTTTGTACTATAAGATAGCATTTTTCTTCCCTTAAGATAAGGGCATAAATGACCAATAGATTACTGTAAAAAAATATTTTGCCAAATTCTTAATGCCTGGAGATATTTAGGAATAGGCCACCAGGTTAGATTTAATAGTTTTGAATTAATCAACCACCAAATTTTTATCAAGCTGCGTTCAACAACCTACTTTTCAGTGTTATTTTTTTTAGGGGAGAGTTGGTGCGTTGTTGGTATATTTATTTTTGGGCATGTTAAGTGTATTTTGCACCGTGGCGTTTTTTGTATTTGGATCCTTGATAAACTGACGTTCTTTAAAAAAAACTACCACAAAAGTATTATAAGGTGTTGTTCTTTTTTTTTAATTGGTGATTGTTCACTTATCGGACACCACGCCGGTATTAATGGTTTTAGCATACGGGGATTTTTTGGGGCGCAAATAACAAATCTGAATTTTAGGCGGCAACGTTTCGTTCTCGAGATATTCATCATCAAACTTGAATAGAAAACTTACCTAAATTCACCATACTACGCCTTCTTTTTGAACGCAATTCTTGTGCTTTCTGCTAAATTGGAACTCAATATTTGATTTTCACTTCTTAAAAACCTATTTTTCTATTTATTTTACCCTTTTTGTCCATAAAATTGCAAACCTTCACTTTCATTCATTTCATTCCATAGCTACTGTGATTAATACTTAGGCCTTACAATTTTATGAAAAAAGGGGTAAAATAAATACAAAAATAAGTTTTTAAGAGGTAGAAATCAAAGTTGTAAAACAAGAATTATCTGCAAAAAAATGGAATTTAGAGGAAATAAGATAAAACTTTTTAAGTTTGATGATGGATATCCTGAAAACAAAACGTTGCCGACTAAAAATTCTTTCAGATTCGTAATCAGCGCCCCCAAAAATCCCCGTATTTTTTCGAATTTTGAAAGCAACAAATTTATTTTTTTAAATATTTTTAAGAATAAAGTGAATACGTAAATAAAGTTTTTGATTGTTATTCATAAATATTTTTTAACAAACACTTAACGCTCTTTTAGGTTAAGATAATTGTTAAGTGACAATTTTTTAAGGTTGGCATTTAAAAATCACTAAATTAATCATCAGAATTTTATTGTCGTTGCAAGAGAAATTACGCAGAGTTGCAAGAATTTTTTTACTGCAAACACAACATTATTAGGAACATATTTTAGTAAGAGAAAAACGTGCCAAAAGTTTTTAAAACGCCCTATATTGTAGTTTTATGCTGTTATTTTTTTTAGTTAACTACACACTCCCCAGAAAAAATATCGCATCAGGGCCTCGATTTTCGACTTGAAGAGTAAAAATTTATGATGAAAAAGGTGTCTTTCCTTTCTTTTCAAATTACCTAGGTACTTTTGATTGTAATAGAAAGAGGCAAACAAAATACATTTTCCATCAGCACATCATACAGGGCAAATATTTTTTGTCAAAAACTTCTAATCACTCTGTGGAATGTATTGTTTTAACAGTAAATAATAACAGTTACGCCAAAGTTATAGTTTTACCAAAGAGTAAATATGTTTTAACAAGAGATGACACTCGACGAAACTTCAAAGGATTTCGCCGACTTCTTCCATTGGCCTTGAGCCATATTGTTGGACGCGCCAATGTTGCCGGCATTACTTGCTTACGTTGGTTTTTAAAGAATTTGTGTTGCTTGCCATTTCTTTGCCAGTTTCATATTTTTACGTTAGTTGGGATTTAAAACGTCTTTATTTTCTCTGATTTATATGATGATATGAAAATATTGTGTAAGATATTAAATAAAGCCCTATTGATACTGAAAGGTATACAGGATGTTTCTAAATTTGCTTCAAATATTTTAAGGTAATATTATTTAGATTAAAAGGGAACTTTTCTTTTAATAAACATTTGTTTTTAAAGTGCGTCCCTCTGAACCACAGTTATCGTAAATTGCAAAAAAAAACGATTATCTTGAATTGTGGCGACATTTTCGCATCACATCTAATGAAAATTTGCACAGTTTTATTACATTACCAGTGAATATTCATTGCTTGTTCTAAAAAAGGTAAAAATAGGTATAATAAGGATTAAGGGAAATAAACACTGATAAAGACAAACACGTTATGTGTCCGCTAATTTTTTAAGATAAACCAGCAAGTCGGCCACAGCAAAATCCAAAAACCATAGGAAAAAAAATATGTGAATTTGGGGAATACAGCTCTTTTAGCTCTTTTAGAGCCGCTTTGTTTACTTACCTGGTATCCTTTTTTTTAGTTGTGGCTCTTTGGCTGTTGTCCCCCAAAATTACTTTCTGCGTACGACCCAAGCGTTTGTGTAACCTTTCGCTGTTTTGCGAGTTTTTAAGCATGATATATTTTAAGGCTTTAAACTATGCAGAAAGAATAACGTTCTTTCATAAAATTATTAATAAAAAGGTTGTCCTTAGATAAGTAATAGTTATTTGTACTAGCTGGAGCATCGTAAAAAACTATTTTCTCTACACTGTATTGAAAAGAGAAGTTAAACTAAATTGTTTATAATTTTTAATTTGCTTTAAAGAGGAGTAAAAGGAGTTTTGCTAAGGGTAAAAAATAACTACATAGGTATAAGCTTTGCATTCTCTTACAATGCACCAGTTTTTACAACGCCTGTTATTGTCTTTACTCTCCATAATTACACAAAACTAATTTCAAATTTCTACTTGCACAAAAATTCCTACGTTGCCACTATGACCACACGAAGCGCAAGGTAAAATATGATTGTCGTCGACCGTATTTTAAAACTCGATCAACCCTCGAGAGTCGGGTACCTACTCGCACTACCTGTTCTTTGTTAGACGACCCAAGGTAAACAAAGATAGATATATGTAACGAACGTCGCATAGTAATATGATTGCCGAGCCACGTGCTTTGTCCCTTTAACACGGACGCCTTTTCTATCTCTGTCATATTTTATTTGCCTTGTCTGACTGTCTGATCTTGTTAAACTATTATTTGTATTAATCTTTGGTTTTACTTCCCCTTAACATTTTCTAATTTTAATTTTCTTGTTAATTCTATTATTAAAAAAGATAGGGCAATTTAATTTAAAGCACTTTTGTATTAAAGCTTATGGAAAAAATTGAGCTGATGCGATAATTTTTGTGTGGAGTGTATAACCGATTTAGATCACAGTTTAGTCGCGGAAAAAGACTTTTGGCATTTCTGACACCCTGCGGTTGTTGAACGCAACCCAGATTATCTTAAATTGGACCTCTGCACACATGGTTCCTATGGATCTTACCACATGCGACGAATAAGTGCTTTCGTTAATAAAATGCACAATGGTCCCCTATAAAGCGGTTATTTATGTGGGTATTTTAAGCAGCTCAGGCCAAGGTGGCCAAACAAGAACCGGCCTTATAGACCAAACAAACCTTTTTACTAAATATGACATTTTAAGTCAACGACACTTGAGAACCCGGCCCGGCCCGGGTTCCGATTTTTAAAACTTCAATAATATTTTTACGATAAAGATGTTTAAAAGGGTTGTTAACTATTGGAGACAAATAAATTCATTTTTGGTGATTTATCTCCGTTATTACCACAAAACATTTGAATTTTAAATAAAGAATTAAAAGGAAAAATAATATTTTTTTGGAAAGCTTCTGTCATTTCATCTACTTTTTTCGAGACAGCGAACATGATTGTGTTTTTGACGTGTTAAAATTAATAAGTATTTAAAAAACAAACCTGGGCTTACTTTTTTTCTCTTGGATAGTCCATAAAGACTTAAACAGGCTTCAAGGTTGGAGAAACGAACAAAGTGGGAAGTTCGGGGCTGTCCAGTTGGACTGTGAAGGATTGTATAAAAGTGGCATTTTGTGTTACTTTATTAGGAGCCGCTAAAAAAGGAATAATACAGGGTGTTTAAAAATGTGATGCCTAACTGCTATGATATAATCTTCTTATTAAAATAATTTTAAAAAAATCATAACATGGGTCCGCAAATTCTTTGTTCTCAAGATATAAAGTGTTATTAATTATTTTTTGTAAATATTTTAAATATCCTCTACCTAATTTTGTTGAAATTTGTTATACAAGGTGTTACACATTCGAGGGGCACCATTAGGATCTCGGAAACGGTAAGAGATACAGGGTTGGTTAAATTGGGACAAAATTGCGCATTTAAAAGCCGAAATTTTGCGAAACAGTTGTTTTTCTCAGTTTATTTAAAGAGATATTCTAAAACTAACAGCACAATGTCATTGCCACTTTTTCTGTTTTATAAAATGATGTTATTTAATTTAGGATCCGACGTTTCGTCTTTGAGCCGCCATCATCAACTTTGTTTTTTTAAATAGGCGAAATATTTGGTTTTAAACTTAATAAACTCGTATTTTAGTTTTAAATCCAACAACATTATATCACACTTTACATTTATGCGACGTTTCAAACCAAAAAAACGTCATTCACTTTTTTGCCATTAAAAATTACGATTTAGCAATTAACACACGCATCTGTTTTTAGTCCCATACAAAAATCACACAAAAAATAGAAAATTAAATGCTCGACAAAAAAATGTAAAAAAAACTTTTTTTGTTGTAAATTTTGTAACTTACCTTGTAAAGTATAAAAGACCTCTTTTTTGTACAGCGTTTAACTTCCAATGAAAATAGCAGAAACTCAATTGTCAATAATTATTTTTAGTAAGTTACAAAATTCAAAACAAAAAGTTATTTTTTAAAATTCTTTAATTGTTGACCTTGAATATATTTTTATTGTTTAGATTTATCAAAAAAGTATAAGAGATCTTTTTTCTAGGCCGTTTAATTTTCTACAAAAACTCCTGTAGAGTTCTGATGTATGATTAACGAATGGTGAGGTAGGAATTTTTTTGTATGAGACTAAAAAATATGTAAAACTGTATTGAGGCGGATCTTTCTAGAAACCAATTTTTTAGTGTCAGAAGTCAAAATAAAAATAATCGATTTTTTTAACCCACCCTAGTCAATATAATATGTACGTCATTATATACTATATATGTACTTAAAATCTAAATTTATTTTACACTTTAGACATTATTAAGATATCGTTATTGATACCTGTAAAAATGGGATTACTTAAGTACGGAATTAGATTATTTGATTATCCATCAATAAAAAATATTATGATGTCATTACTTTATTTGTATTTCGTAAAACTCTATTGTAACAAATAATTTCTTGAAGTAATTACTATTAAATATTAGACAACACGTCAAAAAACAATAAAAATATTTTTTAAAAGTATCTGATTGTTTAAGATGGGTAAAATTTTTATTTGATCGAATTGACAGCTAATAAGAAATTATTTTAGTAATATTTACACCGGGACACAAAAAAAGTTTGATGTTCACCGGACGTGACCTATCTACGGGTATGATTTTCGGACACTAAATGGTTGTAATTTTAGTTGTGGAAAAAAATAGTCGCCTTCTTATTTTAAAATTATACTAAATTGAAACCAAATCGGTTTAAAGATATTTACTAAAATATTGATAATATTGATTGGGGCAGGATCCAAAATTTAACCTTTTTCCCCTTTTGGGACACTCTTGATTCAAGAAAACACTTTTCTTAAATCAAAAGAATAAAATTATTGATTTAAGAAAAATATTTAAGAACAAGAATTGTTTTTTAGCTCAAGAATTAGGAATTTATTTTCTTGGCTCCAAAAATTATTTTCTTCAAAATGGGGTTCTTGAGTCAAATTATTCTTTTTCAGTGTATAATGTTTTAAAACTCTAGAAAATAATGTCTTTAAGTTTTTTTAATATATTTTTAATTATTTTATCCATGAAGAATATAGTTTTATTACCAGATTCAGTATCATATTTATTATTTTTGAACAAAAAATTGTAGTAAATTTTCATAATAATTGTTTTATTTATGTAATTAAACTTTATAGTTCAAAGTGTTTAATATTTGTCAAATTTATCTTTAATATTTAAATATTAAACATAACAAATCCTAAATTCAATTTCCTCAAAAATTCGCGATTACTACAACATTTCGAAAAAATTCGTATTTTTCGAAATTTCTCGAATTATTCAATGTTTTTCGAATTATTCGGGATTTTCGAATAATTCGAATTCTCCGCACACCCCTAAAACTCACTCTTCGAAGTTTTGTACCGTAGTTAAGAAACACCCCGTATACTGAAATCAAATAAAATCATTTTTTGAAGCAAGTGTCAGGCTTTTGTTGTTATGTAACCTTACAAATTTTTATCTTTATTTTTATTTTTGTCAATTTATTGTTGTCATTGCCTTCCATAAAAATATATTACCTATGTAATTAATCAGTAGAAACCGCATTAAAACGTAATTTTATAGTATTTAAGGTAAATTTACATTTAAAAACTAGCCCAAATGATGCAATGCTAAATAGAATTTCCCATTACAAAACAATGCAATTCGTAGATATGTATATGTATAACCAAAACATAGAAGTAATAAATCCTTGAAAACAACTGCAAATTTATTGCTATGCGAAACCTCTCTTGATAGTGAATCGCGCTAGTTCACTCGGCCGTATTTTAAATTAAAATATTATATAAGAAGTACTACAATATAAAGTAAAACTTTAAGTTGAGCAAGTTCTTTTATAAATATTTGTGTTTATTAACATTTCGAAAAATATATATTACATATTACATGATGGCATGTGAACTCACAAAATTTGCCCCATCTCCAAAAATTTGTTCAACCTACACTGTAAAAAGTGTTACATTAAAATTACAATGATAATCATGGGTTATTTGAGTCCATTGATATGAAATATACATTGCATATGTAATTTTACAACTTATAAAAAAATGCTGTAAAATTGTATATGGTAATTTAATATTAACATTAAAAAACGTATATTTTTTAACGCTTATGTAAAAATAATATTATATTTCATGTAATTATGTGCGCCCCTAAATTCTACGTAAGAATCCCTTAAACTTTGCCACTTACATCTTATTTCTATCTCTAATAACAAGAAAGTTATAAGTGCCTGTCCAAATTGACAAAATGTAATAAACACTCTGTGTATCCAAAACGAATTAAGTTAGCTATGGCTTACTTCCTCTTATCTCTAGGTTTGTTTCGAAAATTAGAACAGAGAATGTGCCAACAGGTTTTTTTTTGTTTAAGTTTAAATAATTATTCATTTAATTTAAAACAAATTTTTTATTAGTTCTTTTTTTTCATACGATATAATGCCTTTGTGTTGTATTTTGTTAAGGTAAATTAAAAACAAATTGATATTTTAATAATAAATTGTGTAAGTGATAATAATATTTTCTTAAATAGCACATAATATTTACTATGGCCACAAATGGTGCAAAAGGAGATAAGATTAAATATATATTTTTTTGTACTAAAGTAGAGTTTAAAGGTTTGATTTTTTAAACTTAAATATTGATACACTAATAATGGTATTAATTTATATTTTGTTAGGCCATACTTCATTTAGGTTACTTTAATAATCTAATGTCTAATAATCGATGAGCAGATGAACTGGCGTGAGCACATAGAGGAGTGAGAGACAGAATAGCAGGACCAGCTGGTATTCTGGGTCGCTTATCACACACAGTCCCTGGATCACTTCTTAGATCTGTGTATTTTGCAATTGTTCATTCCCATCTGCAGTATCTCGCTGGCATTTGGTGTTCAACATACAAAAGGTTTCTTAAACCAATACAATATTTACAAAACAAGGCAATTAAAAATCTATATTCCTTACCATTTAGGTATAGGACTAAAGATATCTATGAAACTTTTAATATTAAATCAATAAAGAGCATCTCTATAACACAAACAAACATAATTATACACCAAATCATAAAAGGGGAGAGATTATCAGAAATTCATTTTACAAAACAGAGCGAGATTCATCAACATTTAACAAGGCACTGTAACAGCCTGGTAAAACCTCAGGTGCGCTCACGGCAGGGCATAAATTCAATTTATTTTGCTGGTGTAAATGAGTACAATAAGCTTTCTAGTAAAATTAAAGAACTAAACTTAAAAGAATTTAAAACTAAAATTAAGAAAGAAATTCCTTTGTACATTGAGATTTAGTTTTGTGACCGATTATAACTGTTATAAAAATTTTGTAAAGTACTCGTAATGCTGATATTTTAGATGTAGGTACTTAAATTTACTGTGATATTATGTGTAATTGTATTCAGAGGCGTCCCTAGGTGACATTTTCTTGTAATGTTTTTTGGGACTTAATAAACGCTTTTTATTATTAATCCCTCATAAATGTTAGGAAATTGCTTAAAGTGGCCACAAATGGTACATCTACCCTATATTTTACATAACTAGTCTGAATGGACAGCTTTAATGGAAAACATTAAAGATAATTTACATTCGAAGATACTGTATTTTAATTGTAAATTTACCCACTTTTTACAGTGTATGTAAAATGTAAAAGATTTGCTGTGGATCTAAATTGACAAAAGTCGCACTGTCTCACGAAGATCTGAATCAATTTTCCGTTTATATGTACATTTAGTGCATATCCGAGTAAAATGATAAAAAATCAAATCGCAATAGAACAAAAGGTGAAAGCGGTGTCATAAGACTGTGACCTTAAATTTTTACAACTTCCTCTAGACTTGCCTGGTTGATTCACTTTACAAGATTATGGTACTAAAAATTTTTTGCATTCGTTTCATCATTAGTCATTAATTTAATCAAAGGTAGTCTCACATAATTGCGATATATGTGAGATTGTTATTTAACAATGCATAATCCGCAGTTTTGAAAAATTTTCCAGCCACAAAATTCCTATTATACATTGCGTACGTCTATAAAATAAATAAAAGGTGTAATAATATATTATGTTATATGTTTATCTTCATGAAAATATCATTCATGAAGATAAAAAAAAACATATTGTGAATATTTGAGCCCTTAATATTAATATTAAGAAGTCTATTATAGCGACTAAGTTTTTTGCCATTTTTTAAATGCAAAACTCGCAAATTGTTGATCTGAAAAATTATACCAACACTCATTCTTAAATTACCTATAAAAAGCTCATGAGCGTAGCCAGGATTTTGTTTAGGGTGGGGCAGGCAAAGGAAAAGTAATATTGTTCACAACCAACGATCATAGGCAACCGGGCTAAATTGT
>JACEGR010007586.1:0-47413 GCA_014170235.1 Listronotus bonariensis
AACAAAAAGGAATTTGTTCTTGAATATTGTCATATTTTTTGCTGCAATAGCTTTGGATTTGTCAATATTCATTAACAAGTTATCATTTCCTACTTGAGTCCTATTCATCTGTCTGTTCTTTCGTGTGTCAACAATAGTCCAATCCTCAGCCTCGTCAAACGAGTATCTATATTTAGTAATACCAAAGTCTTCAACTTGAATCCAGCGCACTTCCCTAAAAATTACTTTTTGATTATCTTCAGATTTTTTTCGATCTATGAGTCCTAGTTTCCTTGGCAATTCCTTAATGCCAATAAATTTATCTGCCATTCTTGTTATGTTAAAGGGAGTTGTTCTCCTTGCTTCTGTCATTATTGATACATATTGATCCACAGTATAGATATTTTGATGTTTTTTGATAGATTTTTCAACTGCGGCGAAATCTCGATCGGAATCCATAAAAGTGTGACCCACCTCAGGAAACTTATGATCAATTTTCTTAAATGTGCCAGATTTTATTAAATAATGCCATAAGCATACAATGAAGAAGTTTTTGTTCTGACCTCCTGCCGAATCACTCCATGCTAGCAAGTGATCAAAAGCCTTCCCATCTTCCTTGATATTTTCGAGAAATGCCAACAATGAGCTACCTACTTCCTCAGGCCCACGTGATCCCTGGTCTTCAGTCCAGATATGAAAATATCCTTTGCCGTTCTGCTGCTGTGGTGTAACTGAATGAACTCCTAAATTATACAGCCATACCTGCCTTAGATAAAAAGCTTTGCTGGTTGAAATTTTTGGAAGAGGAAGTGTTTTCTGCAAATCGAAAGTAATATAAAGAAATTTATCATTATTTTTCGCAGCTTCGCGGTCATTTTTCTGTTGGTCAAAAGCTTTTTTAAATTTGGTAACATGCTCCTCATCTACATGCAGATCACATACTTTACACGTATCCGTTTTGGGAGTCCCAAAACCAAAATTAAACTCATTTGCAAAAATATTTCTGTATATGGCAAAAGAAACAGGAACAGTTTCTTCTTCGGAACATTTCTCTTTATACAACAGGTACATCTTCTTTATAGATAACCAGGGAGAGAGATATAATCGATTGGGATTTTTATTTCTTGAGTAATGGGACATCTCAGAGGGAAAAGATTTAATGTGTTCGACTACAGAATTTCGTCTTTCCTCAGAAGTCTCATTAGGTCTGTTATGATGACGTCCCCTTTCATCCCCCTTAGGAGCTGATCTGCCGGCAGATATCTGATTCCTGATTAAATCGATCTTTTACGCCCAATGCTTAACATTGATATTACCGCTTGTTTACATACTAGCCGACGTTCACCGCCTACTGTAAAAAAATACTTGAAAGACTTTTGACGTTGTCTTTGAACAACTGATGGCTGCTTGACGTTAAATGGTTCCAAAGTTCGAAACAAGTAAGAGTTTTTTTCATTTGCTTCTAATGAATAGTATTCTTCAAACAAACGGGTTCTGAGATCATTGGAAAATCTTGCATCACATTTCAAACGACATTTTTCCCTGCAAAGACGATTTTCTGTACAAGGACTTTTTTCTGGAACCCTTATTCCTTTATACGTTTCATATGCCTTGCCACTATTCCTTTTCTGTTTCATTTTGTTATGCTTCCAGGTTTTAGGAAAAGACTTTCTTTTTCTAGACTTCTTCTTATCTTCAAGAGGTGACGCATTTTCTTGCCCTTAAATAAAAATTTACGTATCGATCTTTGCTACCATTATCTATAGATAATTATTGCTTTACCTGTATTTGTAACTTCAGTATCTTTAACTGTATAGACCTGATCTTCAGATTCTAAGATTTCGTTAGGCTCGCTTATATGGATCTGCTGAAGTCTAATTTTTTAGTGAGAAGCGGCTCATCATCTGAATCGCCTAAAAAATATAGAAAAAACTTTCATCAATTCGGATTATTAAAGTATTCCTACATGTTGCCAAATCTATCTAGAAACTATCTAATTTAAAAAAAAAAACATGGATATAAAAATACACTTACATGTTGAGTCATTAGTCTTTTCTTGTGTAATTCTTGGAGGGAATGTTATTTGGATGCCGCTTGTTCCCGGAACTTCTTGAGCTAAACCAGTTTGACGATTTAAAGCAAAATCGCATTTGTGCTTAGTCTGTATCCTTCCATTATCATTAACGATCTCATTATCTGAAGGTAGAACTTTTTTGAAAATTTGGGAACTAAACTTATATTAATTAACAAAAAAATAAATTCTCACCTGATTCTGACGGCAAATATTTAGATCCTGAATCTTCAAATGGATCGGTAAGTTCATCAGAAGATTGATTTAAATTTCCAGAATTGGCCGCAAGATTAGCAAAAATTTTCTTTGTTTTATCTCTCATCTACAAATATTATTATTACTGATGCTGACCACGAATAAAAGTATCTATTTACGACAAAAGCGTAGACAACTTGCCCACACAATAATATTATCTTATTTTGGTAAATATTTTGTAGGTTAGGTTTTTTAAGAAATTAATCTTTCCTTGTTAAAGAAAGTAAAAATGGACTTTTAACATTAAATAATTAAACAGTACATTAACCAGCACAATAAAAAATTGTTTTTTTCCTTTAAAGTGCTGAAAAACGGAAAAAAACACCGAATAATCACAAAATCTCCACACGCGACAAACGTAAACAAAATATGAATGCTAATGCAAAAGGTGTCAACTCAAAAGTTAACACCTTTTTGCGTAAAATATATGAGTAAACACCTTTTTCAAAAAATAATGATATTCTTTTGAACACATAACACCTTTCTGATTGTCTGCCTACGCTGAATGAGCGCCATCTATGACTCGAAAAATTTACTAACCGACAAAGAACCGAGTTAACACCTTTTTGCAAAGAAAATCTAAAAACTTAAAAAAGTGGGTTAACACCTTTTCGCATTATGGTCTTCAATTAAGTATTGAAATAATTTACACAAGACACTACTAAACTTACACTTGCACTATGGACTAAAACTAGACGTCTACCATTATGACAAAGACGCGTACCCTAAAGTAAATTTGGAAATTACTCAATATCAGTCCATAAAAAACACTGGTCACCCTTAACCCAAAAAAAAACTAGAATAGTGATCCAGTCAACAAAACAAATAAACTGTGACCTTTGAATCACTATTATGCTAGGTGGACTAGCATAGCTTTACTTGAATAAATTTAAAAAATTAACAGGGCAAATGTAACCAATGTTCCTATATAACAATGAATTTTCAAAATATAAGTAATTAATTAAATTAATAAAAAAGTTATTAAGCCAGTTAATAAATAAATTAGTACTAAATTATAATCAGAATATGAAAGTGTAATAGTTACACACGGGGTTAATAAAATGGCGACCAAGGCCTATCCAAAATAGCTGCCTAATGCTTTTACCAAATATGGGTAAATTGAATCAAATTCAATTAATATATAACATTACAATATCACCATATGTGCACTTTACCACTATATCAAATATAAAAAAAAAACTACCCAAAAGTAATTATTATATAGGTTTGAACCACAGATCACAGATCTGTGATGCTACCAAATACGTATAAATACCATAAATTTACCAACAATGAAGTAATCTTTTTAACCAATGTGGGTTAAATAACATAATAAATTTAACAACGGCATAAATCTAGTAAGAACTTTAAATCATAATGGTTTTTAGAATTGTGGGTTAAATAGCATATAACATTTTAAATTGTAAAATTACAAATAAAAAAACGGGTGATTTATTACAGAATACCGACTTATTTGGTCAATGCAGTCTCAATAATTAAATTAAAAAAAAATTATCTGGACTTAAATGTCCTTGTACCTCTCGTGGGCCCTGTCCAACCTTCGTTTTCAACCACGGAAGACCAGGCCAACAGCACCGCTGCCACTCGATACTCCAAAAGCAATTTAATTAATGGATTGTCTCCAAATCACATGGGTGGCTACTCAGCAACCGCCTCGGCAAACCAAGGTCACAAGGACGCACCACGTGGCCTTAAAAATGTTTAAAAATCCGGGAAAATTGGGAGATTTTATCGCTGCAATTTCCACATATGTATATTTAACGACAATTTTCAAACGAACGGCATTTAATATTCCTTGAATTCATGATCTTGCGAAAATTCGGCGAAACACGTCAACTTAGATATCGAGGGGGACAACTTTTGAGGCATCTGTTATTTTTGTAAATTCAACCCCCTTACGCCCAGGGCAACTACCCCTAAAATTTTAAATAGCAACCCCCAATTTTGCCACCATTTTTGAAATCTACATGTAATTCTAGGTTAGATACATCACTTTTTTTTTTTTTTGGTAAAATTGAAGTAGAGGACCTTACAAATTATTAAACGTATTTCATTTATTTCAGTACAATAATTCAAGTTTTCACAATATTCAACAAAAATAGCAAGCTCTTAAAAATAATGATAAAGAATGTAGCGATATTACTGAACCTCTTAATCTGGTTTAACCTCACCTAGTTACTTTATAAATTGTTCAAAATGGTTTCCATTCTTTTCTAAACACATGTACAACCTAAGCTCAAACTGTTCGCGGACCTTCTGGAATGTCTCTGGTGAAATAGCTCTACATTCCTGTATAATCCTTTGTTGGAGGTCTTCTATTGAGTCTGGTTGCGTTTTGAATACGACAGATTTCAAATGACCCCATAGAAAGAAATCGAGTGGTGTCAGATCTGGGGATCTAGGTGGCCATTCAATAGGTCCTCTTCTTCCAATCCACTGCTCTGGATAATGGTTATCCAACCACTCTCTCACTGGGCGTACATAGTGAGGAGGCGCTCCGTCTTGCTGAAAGTGCAATAGCTGCTCATCTAAAGCAATATTTCCATCGACGTCCCTTTGATTTTCCACCTCGTGAATTATAAGAGGCTCTATTCCTCGATCTAACAATTCCCCATAAATTTCACCATTTAAATTTTCATTTATGAACAGTGGACCAATGATAGCATTGCCCAATATTCCAGCCCAAACATTAATTTTTGCGGATATTGCGTATGCCCTTCTCTAATGGCGTGAGGATTGATATCGCTCCAATAACGGCAATTTTGTTTGTTCACCTTCCCATTTAAGTAAAATGTGCACTCGTCACTAAAGCAGATATTTTTTATCAACTGGGGCTGGCCAATAATCCTATTAGTCATAATTTCGCAAAATTCAATCCGTCTGTCCGGGTCGTCATCCCCTAATTCTTGAGTTATTAGTAGCTTATAGGGGTGAAATTTATGGAGCTTTAATACTTTTCTGACTGATTCACGCGACAGTCCAGTTTCTTCTGCAGCTTTTCGAAGGGACAATGTGGGAGATATCGCAAATTGGCCAAGAACTTCAATTTGTCTGGCCTCATTTAACAAATATGGTTCATTCCTCTTTTTATTAGCAACAGATCCAGTTTCTTGAAATTTAGCTACTAACTCTCTTATGTACTTATGACGAACATTTTTTCCAGGATATCTTTCATTAAAAACGGCCGCCGCTCTTGTAAAGCAACGGTTTTCCGCTGCATAAATAAACACCATTTCTACGCGTTCTTCAATAGTGTAAACCATTTTAAGAAAGAAATCACAAAGTGAACAACAATAACTATTTTCAGCTTACTTTCGCCAACCGAATCAAAACATCTAATAAAATAAAAGAATGATGCATTGCACGAGAAATTGTTTACAACCTCTAAACGTTATCAGAAATACAAGATCTAGAAAAAATTGTAAACCGGCAAAATAAATTCCAAACATTTTTGGGATTATACCTTTTTGTAATTTAATACAAATAATAGCTGGGACAGTATAGTAAACGAAGCTCCTTTGAAAACTTGAATTATTGTACTGAAATAAATGAAATACGTTTAATAATTTGTAAGGTCCTCTACTTCAATTTTAACAAAAAAAAAATAAAAAAGTGATGTATCTAACCTAGATTTACATGTAGATTTCAGAAATGGTGGCAAAATTGGGGGTTGCTATTTAAAATTTTAGGGGTAGTTGCCCTGGGCGTAAGGGGGTTGAATTTAAAAAAATAACAAATGCCTCAAAAGTTGTCCCCCTGATATCTAAGTTGACGTGTTTCGCCGAATTTTCACAAGATCATCAATTCAAGGAGTATTAAATGCCGTTCGTTTGAAAATTGTCACCCTGTATACATATACCATACTATATATGTATACCAGGAGTTTTATTTACAATATTTTTTTCAAGAAGTTTTAAAACACCCCATATATAAAAACTATATTTAGACGAAAATTCCCTAATAATGTTTTCAATTTATAATTTTTGAAAGGTTCAATCAATGCAAATGATCAAATATTTTTAAATTCCGGTATTAGTTTTGTTAAACCCCTGTATAATATGTGGAAAATACTACATTTTTTATATTTTCATAATAATTGTTTTATTTATGTAATTAAATTTTTTGGTTCAAATAAAATGTTATTATTTGTCAAATTTATATTTAAATATCACGCATAACAAATCCTAAATTCAATATCCTCGAAAATTCGCGATTACTACAATAATTCGTAATAATTTGAAAAAATTTGAATATTCGAAAAAATTTTGAATTATTCGAAAAAAATAGAATTATTCGATTCGAATATTGATATTCGATTTGATACGAATTATTCGTAAGTTCGAATTATTCGCACACCTTAATTAAGCGCTAAAAATTTCAGGATATTTTTCTTTCGTTGTCATGAACAATATTTTTACAGAACCGTTGGAAAAAAAAATAATTCCCTTTGGCCCAGTCTAATGTAAATATATTTTACAATAATAAACAGTCAATTCAATTTAAATGATGTATTTTGTTTTCTCTTAACTCACCTCCTCAGGATCGTCTAAAACGACAACGGCATCATTAGACACATCTCCCTCTTTGGCTTTCATTTCTTCTACAGCTTTCGAGACATCAACATCATCCACAACAATTTCTTGATCTCCGTCTTGCTCTTCTGAAATTGAAGCAATAGCCGCTTCCTCCTGTCAAAACAAGAAAAAATTAAAGCAAATCAACAGAAAACAAATTGCTGAAATAATCCATTGAAACGTTACGTTTTGGGTTTCGTTTTTTAGAGGACGCATTTTTATTTTTTTGTTATGAAAGGGGGTCAAAGTTAGGTTAAATTCAAGTTTGTGGTGTCGCCACCCTTGTCCTGCGGCCGCCACCTTAAAAAAGGGGTGCTAACGGTTTTTATTCATTATATGAAAAAGTATTGTTCACATAAAACAAACACTAAATATTTTTTTATTATAAATTAAATTTTAATCAATTTTAAATCAGCTAATTTTTTTCCTAAGACTAAAAATAAAAAACTTAACGAAAATTAGGGCCACTTCTGTAACCATTTTTTTAACCGTTTAAAATTTTTTTCTATTCATTGTGAAAAAAAAATTATAGAATGACATTCAAAGAATAATTTTGGCTCCATAACTTTTTTTGTCCGTTAAAAAATAACTAAGTTATAAACAATTGACTGGTTAAAAAGGCAAGAGTGTTCATTTTTTAAATTCTTATCTCAAAAACTATTATAGATATATAAAATTTGATAAATTTGTAAGAAGATAATTAAAGAGCGGGAAATTTTAAAATGAAGTCTTAGCTCGAAGAACTCTATTACCAAGATTTATAATTTTTAATTAAGGGGTGAAAAACGTGCTGAAAATGGCTGAACTGGTTGCCGCGCTCTTAACGTGACTCTACCTCGTAGATGGTGGGGAAAAGAGTTAACAAACAAACAAATAGTCTCACAATAAATAATGAATTTAAGAAGTTTATAAAGATTATTTCTCCTTAATCACACGTCTTTATTTCATAAAGGGCCTCTAGTGAGCTGTATTAAGGTTTACAATAGAATACCTTTAAATATAAAGAGGGCACCAAGTTTAAATGCCTTCAAAAGTAATTAAAAAAAAATAATTCAAAAGGAATTTTATTCATTAGAAGAATATTTTAGTGATTTTCATTAGTTTTCCTGGCCTAACTCTAATTGTGGATATATTGTACTTTTTAATTTAAACTACATTTTATTTATTTTAGCTGTTTAATTATTTCTTAAGTGTGTTTATTTGTTTATTTTTTTTAAATTGTTTTTTTTTAAATCCAAATTTAATTTTATTTATTTTAACTTTTTTAAGTGTTTTTTGTTTGTTAGTTTCTTTAAAGTTGTTATTTTTTTAACCCATATTGTGCTTTATTATTTTAACTGGATAATTATTGTTAGTGCTTACGTTTGTTTTTAAAAAAGTTGCTTCTTTTTATTGTATATTACATTTTATTTTTATTAATTTTATGCTTTTTAAAGTATGATTTTTTAAAATTTATGATTTAGGTGTATTAAGGCTTGTTTGTCAAATTATTTTTATTCTTTACCTAAAACTTATGACGTTGTCAATGTTCAGAATTGAATGTATTTATGACAATAAAGGAATTATTATTATTAAAAATATTTCTATAATTTTTTTAATGATCCAAAATATAAAGTAAAACCATGAAAAAACAATTAGTCAAAAAATTTTACAGTGTACTAATTTTTTTATTAATGTAATTTTCTTAATTAAATAAAAAGAAACTGGCAAATAATTAAGATAGGACATTGGTTTATAAATTAATTTATAAACTATTGAAAGGTGTATAAAAACAATGTTTTAATTTCTTATAACAAATTGAATACTAAAAAAAACGGTTCTATTTTTGACAAATATTAAAGACTGGTACAAATATTGTTTAAAAAATTAAAAACTACCTTAATATTAATATTTCATTAAGTAAAAAAATATTTTTATTATTATGGCGTAATCACATGGAGAGACACGTTCAGTCATTTTCTTTGCACGATTTTTATTGTTTAATTCAAATTATAAATCTTTGATGATAAGTTCCGGGTGCAAAGACTTTATTTTTGAAAATTTCCAGCGCTTTATTATTTAAATTTTAGAACACTCTTGCCTTTTTAACCACTTAATTGCTCATAACTTTGTTACTTTTAATTGTACAACAAAATGTTACAGGACCTAAATTATTCCTTGATATTTGTTTTTTTTCAGAAATTGTTATCTACTTCTGTTTATACCTTTCTTATTTTTTTATCGGACGAAAAAAGTCATAAATAAAAACTATTCTTTGAATGGATGTTATTCTATAAAAATATGCTAAGATGTATTTTTTTGCAAAATGAATACGAAAAAAGTTATAACAGTTAAAGAAATTTTTGTTACACAAGGGGCCCTAATTTTCGTTAATAACTTTTTATTTTTAGTCTTAGGAAAAACAAATAGGTCAATAATAATGAAAGAGAATTTAATTTACAACATAAGATATTTTAGATTTTTTTTATGTGAGGAACAGCTTTTCATATAAGTAATAAAAACAGTTTGGACACCCTTTTCCAAGATGGCAGCCGCAGGACAAGAGTGGTGATCTCCCAAACTAAAGTTTAACTTCAACTTTGACCCCCTTGATAACTAAGAAATAAAACATTTTAACGGACTAATATATAGGCGTTTCAATTTTTTTAAAACTTTTCATAAAACTGAACTTACTGCTTCCTTTTGCTTCTTCGCGGCTTCTTCAGCGCGCTTCTTTGCTGCTTCTTCTCTTTTCTTGTGCTCTGCTGCTGCTCTTTGAGCGGCGAGAGCTTGCTCAACTCTACGTTGTTCCTTGATATCACTGAATACCCTAAAAGTCAATAAACAAACAGTAATAATCTTATAAATCTTGAAAGGTAAGTGATATAAAAATAAATATAAAATAATAATTAATAGTTTAAAAAACTAAAAAAACACGCTTTTATATGCAACCGAACTAAAAATTAAAAAATAATTTTTCATTAAAAAAAATATTTTCACTTCATAGTAAAAAGCGTGGGGTGCTTAATATATTAAATGTTATAATTATTATATTTGCCAATATCTATGATGGAAAAGTTATGAAAAAATAGTAAAATGCACCCCACGCTTTTTTACTATGAAGTGAAAATATTTTTTTAATGAAAAATTATTTTTTAATTTTTAGTTCGGTTGCATATAAAAGCGTGTTTTTAGTTTTTTAAACTATTAATTATTTTTCATTTTTTAGTTCGTTATATTGCACAAAATTCTTAATATAACAGTAAATTAGAACATACTAATTAATTAAGCAGCAAAAAGAAAATAACCAGCCCCTATGAAATGACAATGGTAGCAAATTTTAAAATTTGCAAAAGATTGCATCTCACTAAAAATTTCTTCTTCATTAAGTAGCAAAGTTTCAAATTTTGCCAACAGATGGCACTCCAGGAAATGTTTGGACCGTTGTCAACACTTTGCAATCCACTAAAAAAATTTCTTCCTCATTTAATAGCAAAGTTTGAAATTTTTCCAACAGATGGCATCCTAGGTGTTGTTTTTATAATATAATGGAATTTTTTTCCTGGCGATTAAAAAAAGATAAAGGGATACTGTTTGCAGATTATTGCATTGTCATGGGTCCTTAATACGTGTGCAAAGTTTCAAAGAAATCGAATAGCTGGAAGTTGGTTAAAATTAGGCTCAAAGATTCCGTTACATAGGCAGCCAGATGGATAGATTGATAGATAGATAGATAGTTACAACCCAAGTTAATAAAAGCGTGTTAAAAATGATAGAAAATTAAGTTGTCTATAATAAAGGTCCTTATAATTGTGGGCCACAAATGCATGGTTACGGAGATACAGGCCCAAACGGTTTTTAGCAAAATGGCGGCACTTCAGGTCGATATATTTGTAAGTATTGTTCCGAATCGCCTCGTATAAAAACACGTACCTTCGTTTTTATACCTTTATTAACAATGAAACGTAACTATGGTTACAACCACAAAATCTTAACTTGTCAATGTCTCGAAGTTTACAGTACAAGAGTCGAATCTATACTTCTCAAATCAGAGGTTTCCGTCGCCTTTTTATAGTGTGGTGGAAAAGTAAAGATTGATCTAGAATTTTGGAGAAATATCGCGAAAATTCCATAGTACAAGATGGCATAAAAGTTCTTAATGGATAATTCGGGCGTTTTCGGACAGTCGAAACTGATGAAAGAACTTGGAAAATCTAAGGTAAATTATTCAAATAAACTATCAGACTAAATTAAAAGGTCCTAACTTTATACAATTCTATAAACTAAAAACACTTATTTTCAATGTCCGTAACAGTAGGTATTTTGTGTTTTTAGATTCATTACGTCCTACTGCACCTATTTGTTAAAAAAAAAACTCCTGGGGAATTATGCATTATGGACAAGAGTAACTCGCTCCCCATTGCTTGTACTAGTGGTATTTATAAAAACATTAACATACCTGTTAACTGCAACCATTGCAGCTTCTCTGGTTAAAGATAACAAATCAGCTCCTACATACCCTGAGTATATTTTGCAATCTTTTGATAGTCAAAGTCTGATGACAGTGTTAAATTTGATGTTAATACCTGTCAAAAAACAATAGACAAATAAAGGCATTCTACAAGATCTACGAATACTTGTTACAAAAAAACATGTTTAAACATTTTTTACCTTAAGAATTTGCTCTCTTGCTTTTTCGTTAGGGATTCCCAGACATATCTCTCTGTCAAACCTTCCTGCCCTCCTCAATGCAGGGTCTATTGCATCAGGCCTATTTGTAGCTCCTATTACTAATACTTGTTCGCCGTTCTCTGCGGTACTTAGATCTGGAAAGCGAGAAGGTCATGTGAAATAAATATTATATTACAATAGTTTGATTGAGGCCATTTGGGGATGATGTTTGATAACAAACTGAGATTTAGTCAACACATATCTAACCTAAGCAAAAAATCTTATATGTCATTAAAAATGTTGTAACGCAAACAAGCATATTCTTAACTATAAAGTTAGAAAAAACTCTGTGAATCACATATAATCTCAGTGCTATCTTACTGTAGCACACTGTACTATCCGTGTCTAACACAAGATGATAGACAACGGCTACAAAGGATACAAAACAACTGTTGTCGCTTTATTTTCAATTTAAAAAGTATGACCATATATCTGAGAAAATTAATCAATTAAATTGGTTAAACATGAACAATTTATTTAAAAACCAGTTGTTAATATTACTATACAAGCTACTAAAAACATCAACCCCATTCTATCTAAGATCTAAGCTGCATTTTCGAAGTGATGTTTACAATATCCCTATCAGGTCTGATACTCTTACTATGCCTCAACACAAGAAAACTATATTTCAACGTTCTTTTACCTATAATGCGGTTAAATGTTTTAACGAATTCATATCTAGCTTTGCATGTCCATCTATAGCATTGTTTAAGAAAAAAGTAAAATTAATCCTTTCTAACAAACAGTGTCATCAGCGAGAGGTTAGGTAAATAATTGTGTATTTAGTATATTGTAATATTTATATACATTTATATATTTGATATTAATACCAATATAATTGTAAATTTATTGTCTAATTGTTATGTGGATATTTAGGTTTATTTATCTTACAAGGGTTAAGTGTTGAGTAGCTGATGCTAATTAGCTAGACTTCGCCCTTTAGGAATTGTAAATTTTATAATTCTTAATAAAGACTTTTATTATTATTATTATTATTATTATAGTTTAATGACATACTCTTCTTTAAAATAATAAACGTTTAAAGTAATCTACAGGGTTAGTAGAAAAAACCGGAACGGTGGATTATCTCAACAACTGTTAAATATAAATAAACCGAATTTTGTGTGAAGGGGTAACTGAACATGAAGAAATTAAAAATTATATTTCCAAGGTTGCCAAGTTTATAGCTTTCTCTCTAGGTAAGGGAATTTTAAAATGTTTAATGGAATTACCTATTTTTTATAATTGTAATCAGTTGCTTGTATCAACCTTACTATGACCTGATATTATTGGTTTTTTTTCCTCCTGTAAATTTTGAAGATCAAGCTTGAATACAGAAACGGCCAGGTATAGTCAATTATCTTAAAAAGGATCAAACCAAAATTCGTCAAAATTAGTACAGGGAAGTAACTGGACATTTTAAATTCAGGAATTGCATTTGCGATGTTTCATAATTAAATTTTCTTATTCCCTTTCCTTGTTTTTTTTTAAAAGAATCTTGAAAATGTCGCAAAAATGCTCTTCATGAATTTAAAAGGTCCAGTGTCACCCCTGTACTAATTTTGACGAATAATGGTTGGATCGTTTTTCAGATAATTGACCATACTTAACCGTTTTTGTATTAATTTCGAAAAAAGCATGTAGCCATATCTTTGAAATCGACATGAGTAAACGATAATATCAGGTCATAATAAAGTTGATACAAGCAATTAATTACAATAATAAAAAAATAGGGTATTCCTTTTAAAATTCCCTAACCTACAGAGAAAACTATAGACTTGGCAACTTTGCTAATACAATTTTTTAATTTTTCTTGTTCAGTTACTCCTTGGCACAATATTTGGTTCTTTTTAATTTGACGATTGCTGAAATAATCCACTGTTCCCGTTTTTCCTACTAACCCTGTAGAGTGTTAAAATACAACTAATAGTTTTTTCTTTCGGTAAAACGTAATTTTTCGAAACCAAAGTTAGACTTAATTAAAAGTTCTGGTAAGTATTTACAAACCGGACGCATCGCTGATTTTAATAAAATTTGGTATACGGGGTTTTTTGGGGCGCTGATTACGAATCTGAAAATTTTAGTCGGATACGTTTCGTTATCGAGATATTCATAATTGGTCCTTAATATTTAATTTCCACCTCCAAAACCCAATTCTTCAATTTATTTTACGCGTTTTTTCCATAAAATTGCAAAGCTGTAAAATGGGGGTTTAGAGGTGAAAATCAAATATTGAGTACCAAGTTAGCTTTGAATCAAGAATTAAGTGCAAAAAGCAGGGGGAAATAGTGAATTCAGGTTAGTTTTGGTTATCAAGTCTGATGATGATTATCTCGGAAACGAGTTCGACTAAAAATTCTTTCAAATTCGTAATTAGCGCCCCAAAAAACCCCGGTATACCAATTTCCAGGGTTGGCAAAAAAGCCACCTAAAAAGGCCACTCGGCTTCTTGTGGGAAAAAAACACAATAATTTTTAAAACAAAGAGCCACCACACAAAAACAGTGACGTATTATCCATTAGGCTGACTAGGCTACAGCCTAGGGCGCCATGAAAAAAATAGGCGCCAGACAGGGGAGTAATAGGCGCTAGACAGAGTTTTTAAAAAAGTTTAGGTCGGGTGGGTATTAGAAGAAATACCTCTGTGAATAAGGTGCCTTGAAATAAATGAAATAGGCGCAAAAAAGGAGGGAATGACTTTTTTTTTTTTTTGTTTTTTGGTCATCATCAAATTTCATTTCGGGTGGTGAAGTAAGGCGTCTGAAAAGAAGATAGGCGCAACGGAGGTAAGGACCTTTTTTTTTTTGCTCTTAAAAATTTTTTTGTCACGCAAAATAGGCGCTCTGGGACTTGCAGCCTAGGGCGCCTCGTAGGGTTAATACGGCCCTGCACAAAAATTAAACAGTACTTATTCTAGAATACTGAAATAATATAATGATAATACCCAATAATTTTTACAAGTTTGGTAACTCTCTCTGGATGAAGCCTGTTTTTAAGTCATTCCAGACAAATCCATAAGTACTAAATATTCTATACAAAAAGCAGATTTTGTAGGACAACTTTGGGGATGTAAAGAATTTAAATTTGACAATATGCCATAACTTACTATATTCTGGAATACTGTTTAATACAGAAGTTTGAAACAATGATTTTGAAAACAGTTTAGTGTTTTTTATTCGTAACAACAGGTAATTTTTATGGAATCAGTAGATCGTTCCATAAGCCATTGTTTTGGCTACCGCCAATTTGCTAATATGCCGACTTGATATTAAAATTTAAGGTTAAGACGGTCAAAAATTCAGAAATACACAAATTCTCCAAAAAACCACCAAAACACACAAAAAGCCAAAAATCCTGTCACCACTACACAAAGAGCCGTTTTTTTGCCAACCCTGCAAACATATGTACCATCTAAGTAAACCAGTAAACTTACCCATGGTTTCTACACAAAAAGGTATACTTTGTAAGAATGGCTTTGAGCAATCGTTCTCAAGATGTTTCAATTTAAATGGTTTAGTGCTACCAAAAGGTGCCTTTAAAAACACAAGTCATAACTACAACTGCCTCATGATGAATGATTTAATGTATTCTTTCAAATACTTTTGGTTACACTAAACTACTTAAATGCAAATATTCTGATAATGGTTGCTTGGAGCCATTCTTACAAAGTATACTTCTTTTCCGTAGAAAGCATAGGGGAGTTTACTGGTTTACTTAGATGGTACATACAAAGTTGCAAAAAAAGTTGGGACGTTTTAGAGAAATTAGTGTAGCTTGCCCCTCCCTAGTTTACACATAAAAATTAATATCATATTTGAATAGCTCATGTGAAAAAACCTCTAGATACCAAGTTTCACTTAAAATCGACGATGCGTCCGGTTTGTAAATTATTACCAAAGTTTCTTACCATCAAGACAGCTTAACAGCTGCGCAACTATCCCTTCGTTCCATCTCTTTTTGTGCATTTTGTCTATTGGGCGTTATTGCGTCTATTTCATCTATGAAGAGTACGCAAGGAGCGGCATTGCAAGCCCTTTCAAAAAGTTCCCTAATTCGTTCTTCACTCTCTCCCGAAACTCCTGCCACAAGCTCCGGGGCGGCGACCTTGATCATTTGAACGCACAATTCCTAAAAAAATAGGTTCCATAGTCACAAATTCATAGTAAACAATTACTTTATTATTATTCATTTAGTTCTAACTAAGGTACGAAACTTCAGGGGTTGATCCCTTTGCTGTTTCATAAAAAAAGGTCCTATGCAGAGGCGTAACTAGGTAAGCAAAGGCCTAGGGGCAAAAATTAAGTGGGGCCCCAAGAAAGGTATATAGGGTCACGAATTTTATTAAATTTAGTTAACACTTGTAAAGTTTGTCCCAAGGAATTTTTATAGAGTCCCCTGCCCGCATAATAGAAAAAAACTATATTTACAAATGTTTTTAGTGAATTAAATTGTTGTGAAGTTGACATCCTTGCCAAATGCAATTTTCTTTGAAATAGGGCATGGATTTTTCACAAATGTAAAAAATAATTTCTAAGACAACATTTGTAATGGACCTGTACGAGCTTACAGAGAAATGCCCATAAATACCTTAAACTTCCCTAAACCTATTTATTTGAAATTTGGTACAGTCGTTTAAAGTAATAAGGCGTTTATTTAGCCGAAACTATTGGGTGCAGTGACTTGTTAGTGGGCACTACAGCCAATATTATTAATAAAAAAGTAAATCCTTAGGTTTTATTATGTTAAGATATAAACAAGTATCTGTAAAAATTGTAATGTCTAATGTTATTTTCTTAAAATTAAAATCTGTGAATATAATAATAATCTGGTTAAAACCACCAAAACATAGGTATCTATCAATGGATCCAAGTAAAAATGTGTACAACTACAGGGTGATCAAACGTAACCAAAGTTCCGACTTAAGTTTGATATAAACACACAATATTCACAAAATCTACAATACTTACCCCAGCAATAGCATTTGCTAATAAGGTCTTACCACAGCCAGGGGGACCATGTAAAAGAAACCCTCTAGGAGGAGATATACCTATTTTTCTATACAGTTCTGGGTGCCTAAAATGAAATGTTGCATCTTATAACTTATTCTGATAGCTTTTAAATAATCTATAACTTACCTTATATGCAATAAAAGCTTACAAACATCTTCTAGGGTCTTGTCTATACCACCTATATCACAAAAGTATAGGTAACTTCTTGAAATATCCCTCCTTGGTACGTTTTTCTTTTTTGATGACGTAGGTGGGTTTTTATGGGAGATATGGTGGCTTCAAGCTTGCGCTTCTTTGCCCTTTCTAATGGCGGAGGATCAGCCAGGCGTTTTTCTAATGTCTACAAATTACAATAACAAAATAATATTACACAAAAACATTTTACATCTATATACAGGGTGATACCTTTATGCGGAAAAAAAATTAAAAGGACTATGTATATATTTCTAATACACATTCTATTTCAAAGATCCGCAAATGTCATGTTTCCAAGAGACATGGTGTTACTATTTTGTAAAAAAATCGGTATTTTATTAATATCTTAAATATTCCTTATACAATTTTAATTAAATTTGGAAATATTATTATAGACATTTAGGGGGTAATTTACCACTAACTTAATTACATTTACTAAGGCAAAATTTTGACTTTTATAGGTATTTTTATATTAGAGACTGTGTGTTTAATTCACAAAAAGTACAAACATTTTATACCGCCTAATCCACATAATACGCGAGGAGATGGCCTTCCTCTACCCATCCCAAAAACTACATTAACTAAAAGATCTATTATTTTTGAGAGCATTAAAATGTATAATCATCTTCCAATATCATTTAGACAAATTTTGGATGATCGGTTATTTAAAAGGAAGAATAAAGATCTAATTGTAGCAAGGCCTTATTATACGCTGCAGGAATTTTACGACGACACTTTTTAAATATAGTAGTGATTACTTAATTCTTTAATATATGTATGCTTGTATATGTATATATATTTTATTCTGACTACTAATTTTTTCAGTTGTATTTACATTTTATTTGTTGACACCAAATCTAGTTTATATATTCGTTTGACACTTTATTGTTTTATGTACATTTTATCAGTATATGTCGTTTTCTACTTTTATTTTAAAATTTAATAGTTCTATTAGATGTGTTTATATGTTTTTACCGACATTTTTTTGTGTGTACAATTTACCAGTATATGTTGTTTATCTACTTTTATTTGTTTCTAATATAATAGTTTTATTTATATCAGTTGCCTAAACAGTGTGTGTGTATGACATTTTTTTATTGTGTTGTGTATATGTCATTATTAGCTTTTTTTTATCTGTTTTTTAATTTTAATTGTCTTATTTATATTACGTGGCTCGAACTTGGTAAACCTACTTATTGTCTTTATTTTATGTTTAATCTACTGTACTTTTATTTTTGTATATTGACTTGATTTTTAGCTTTTTTAAATTAACCAACTTTATTTTATACTAATTCTTTTTTTTTATAACAGCTTTGTTAATAAGATAAATCTTTTAACAATAAAGCATATTTTGATTTGATTTAATTTGATTTAAGTCCAGTGGCATCTTGAGAGGCAACTGAAGGAATATTTCCAACAAGAAAACAGTACGCCACCGACTGTGTAAATGTGTGTAAATTTTTTATGTTTTCTTTAGATTAAACAAATAAAAATACTGCTTTTATGTCTCTTAATTTTTTTCTGAATCTTGTTTAGTTTAAGAGAAAAAAGATCACTTAATTGCATATTTTTAGACCATAAAAGAAGCATTGCGGAATCTTTTCCTTCTAAAAATTAGGTTTTATAATTTTTAATTAGCCATTACGTAACAAAAATAATAAATACTTATTTAAATAGGGTTCATATCCACTATAACAATCTTTACCGAAATAAGTGTTTTCGAATTTTTTGGGTTTTTTCGAAAATTTTAACACCCTGTATCTCAAAACTTAGGATGTTTAGGACATATATGTTCATAGGAATTTCTCGTCCTAAAAATACTCTGTATTTTTAGCCATCATTTAAATTACACCCTGTATAAATGATTTTAGTAGCCACATTTCAAAATCTAGATTTAAAACTGAAGTTAACTGCAAATTAAGATAATGAATTATTAATGTTGTAGTGTTCTTGTTTGGTCAATAAGTCCCAATTGCCTGTTATACTTTTATGGTGATAGTTCCCTTGAGTTGTGTTGGGGTTGTAATTTGTAATTTAAAATGTATTTTTGTATTATATTAGCCTTATTTAATACTAAATTTAGTTTAGATATCTAGAAATTTTTGTAAATTTCTGTATTTAAAAATAGAGTTATTCCGTAAATAAATAAACTTTAGCTATTGCTTTCTTTCTTGTATCATTTAGAATGTTTTTATTCTATAGTGAACATTTGAAAATAAATAAATAAAAAGTAAAGTTTTCATCTTTATTACTATTATTATATGTTCCAATTTCAATGGTATATTCACAGCTAAGACAGAACAACGTCTGTCGTGTCAGCTTTTGGGCAATAAAATCTTTATAGTAAAAGCTTTACACATACCGCAGGTTTATTATTTACAAATCCTTGCATAATAACTCCTTTGGGTACTTGAGACGTAGAAGTAGAGGCTCCATTGCTCTTTTTGTACGTATTATAGGCAGCTTCTTCCTCCGAATCTTCACTGCTGATGTCTATTAACTCGTTTTCATCCATTTTAGGTTTAACGGCTGCGTGGCGTTGATACAAGTCTACTAATGCATTGTTCATAGAATTATCCTCCTAAAAATAAAAACATAGTAAGATTAAGAATCTTCCCTTTTTGTACTTGACATAGAAGAGTGGTTATTCAAAATGGGACATGTCCAGATTTTTTCAAAAATCGTTTGTCAATTTTAAAATCCTTTTTATCTTCTTAATCATTTTATATCTTTTAATTGTTGTAAAAAACTGTCAAAGTAGACAATAAAGTTGTGTTTATGGGCCATAAACACAACTGTGGTGCCATAGATTATGACACAAAGTACAGGGTGTGGTGTTGGTTGTAACAGCAGGGTATCTCACTGAGTATTAAAGGTAGAACCTTGCGGTTTTCGCAAACCTGAGCTACTTTTTTGTCAAAAACAAAAGATGCCATTATAGCCTTCTTAATTTCTGAGCTATAGGGCGATTTTAAAAATTTTGCATTTTCAGGTACCCTTTGTATCTTAGTTATCTGATAATGTATCAAAAAGGTAAAAACGGATTCTGATTCTAAATTCACCATAAGTATTTCTTCTTGTTTTTTTGCAGATAATTCTTAAGTTTTCCGCTAACTTAGCACTTAATATTTGATTTCCACCTTTTAAAAACCCACTTTTTTCCACAAAATTACAAAGCTTCACTTTCAATCATTTCAATTGCAGTAGCCATATCACCGCCATGACCGGCAATTTAATGCAAAAAAGTGTAAAATACATAGAAAAATGGGGAGAAGATCAAATATTGTGTGCCACTTTAGGGAAAAATCAAGAATGGTGTGCAAAAAGAAGGGGAAATAAAGTGAAAATGAAATTAGTTTGATTTGCAACTTTAATGATGGATATCTTAGGAACAAAATGTTTCTGAAAAAAACAATAACTTCTCAAGTTTATGTGTAATAGGTCAAGAATCACCCTATATCAACTATTGTGAGTCTACAGTACACTTAAAAGGTAAGGTGCTTACAAATTTGTCATCTCCATCACTTTCTTGCTCACTATCATCACTAACAATGTCATCATCAGAACTTTCTCTGTCCTCCAAGCCATAGCTCTGAAGAACTATTGAATAGGCTTTCTTGACAGAAGCTCGGAAGGCACTACGTTTCCTCTTGGCATATTCTCTGTACTTTTCTGAAGCTCATCAGCCATTTGGTTAATATCCACATAGGTTTTATCTATGTTATTCTCCAAGTACTACAAAAACATTATTTGTTAGGTTATACCACATTAAAAAAGATTGAATAAGTGTGGAATTATTTAGAAGTATTATATTATTTAAATAGATCTGTTGTTATATCCAAAAATTGTGTTTCATAGTGAAATAATAAAAGAAAAGCTTTAATATAAAAACTCGATTTAGTGAAAAGTTCTGGTCTAAGAAACTGAGCAAAAGTAGAAAAATAATGCTAAAATTTCCCTAAGGACCAAGTTTCTTTCATTATAGAATATCTTCAGGGTTAAATATATAGAAAAATATGAAGCCAAAGATTCAATTTACCCCTTTAAATTGATTTAAAACATTTTTGTTTACCTTTTGTACTCGTGGTACGATGGTAGGATCCGACATATACGGCATTTTAACCCTTTTTCACGTTGCTTCTCGGTATTACTTTCACTCAAAGGTATAATTTCCACACCTGTTTTGCTTATTTTCCCCATCTGAAGAAAATCTAACAAAAATTTCCCAAACAAACACTTTGATGCTTTTATGATAATACAAACTAAACACTGCTAAACAGGAACAGGACAAGCGACGCACTTAACGTTAAATAAATGTTCGTGAGTCCGTGCCTACTTCATGCAACTAACAGAGCATACAAGTATATATCTATCTTTTTCTTAATTATAGGTGAAGTAAGAAAGAGAAAGATGATCTTGGTGGTCAAAGTTATGTTAGTTTATTAAATTTGCCTGTCAAATTAAAAAAAAATGGAGGCCGGTAGATTGCCGTTTTCTATCATTTGCGGCTTTTTTGCCTAGTGCTGATTTTTGTGTTTTCATACAAAAATATGTAAAATAAAATATATGATAAATTTATCTTTAATAAAACAAATTTTGTTATCCTAATATATTTGCGAAGTTTGCCAAACCACGGAACAAAAAAGGTTAGTTCTGGTTAGTGCCAAAGTGCAGAAATGGGGAGCATTCATATCACAAATAAATACGGTACTTTTAACCGTTGTTTTATTTTGTAGTAGGAGTTCTCTATTTAAAGAAAGCTGCCGTTCAGAAATATGGGCCTCTATTCTCAAAGATGTTAAATAAAAAATGATTTCAATTAAAAATTTACTGTTTACCATTGACCCAATGTTTTATAGGCCATTCTATAATTATATCGACTTTTCCAACTTGTGCTAATGTGCAAATAATTGAATCAGAGGGTTTCTGATGCTAATAGTAAACCCTAAAAGGGAAAATGGCAACACTGCATAGAGGCCATTTGACCAATAGCGAAACCCATTGGGAACTAGTTGATTGTTGCAAACCAAAGTCGGTCTATATAGGGTCACGACATTCGGCCATATTGCTTTGACGTGTTATGACGTCACTTCTCCCATTTTTCGGCCATGTTCAGTGCCGGAGATATACAGTTTATTGTATTAGTAGAACAATCGTTTACACAACAGTTTTTAATTATTACTAGGTTGTAAATTCTTTTACAAACATTTGGAATTACATCTTTCAACAAATATTAGTTTCAAAACAATGCAAAATGAAATGCGCAAATTCTAGACGCCACTGGATTGATCATCAGCTTTGATTTTACCCAGTCTTGCCAACTTTTCTCCGTGGAGTGTCCTTCCTGCGTCCTCGGCCTCGAACCGCCTAAAAGTTGAGGATGTGTCGCAACGTTATAAATATAAACTAACCTTGGTTGGAAACTGTTTGAATTTACGAGTATACGAATTAATAACAAAACTTTACAGGAACATATGCCATAAACATCGTTGTTGAAGTAAGGGGAATTAAAAATTTAAAAATATATGTTTTTTTTTATAATAACTTGTATAAAAATTCAGATATTTTAAAAATGTGTAAAAGACATCTTGTATTCATTAAAAGACATTTTTTGACATACAAGAAAAAATAAATTTTTACCAGTGTCGTCCATAAAGGGTTAAATAGTGCGCCAGTATAGTAAGAACATTTTAAAAACGCAAATTCGGTACTCAAAGTAGATACTCCAAACTACATGTACGCAAAATTATAAAAGGATATGACGACTTCTATTGGGGTACTAAGAAACTTGAAAATGTATTTTAAGTAAACATAAATATACAACATTTAATCTAATTAGTTTATTATTAGCCTTGTTTACTAAAAAACGTAAAAAGAGTTTAAATAATAAGAGCTATTGTTGTGTTTCCGATGCAGTCTCGCGAAGTCTCGCTACTTTTGTCAAAGATTTTTTTACCTTTTTCTTTATCAGTTTTTGTACTTACAATTGCCTTCCTACTTTTTGCTACTTCTGAGTGTAAGGACAGATACAAGATTTATTTATAATTTACAAGGTTTTCCATTATAAAATTTAATATGTTTTGTCCTACACTGTATATCCTAAAAGATAAAAGCATTCTGATGAAAGATATGGATTCTACAAAATCTACCCAACAAAACAGTGTTTTTACTTATTTTATACGTTAAAAAATAAAAAAGTTGGGAAGATGTATCTCTATTTACGCTTCTATGAATAATTTAAAATTATTTTTTAGATTTGGATGGTCATACTTCCGAAACTAATTGAGATAGACAAATCAAATTATGCTTGGTTAATCCAAAGACAAAAGGACGCCGGCTTGGCTGAATTTATGAAGCGGCAAATTATACGTACTGTTTAAGTGTGTACTTGATGGATACCCGCTTCATAAATTCCACGAAGCGAGCGTCCGAGCTGATTACCAAAAATTTAACATTGTTCTGGGTGTCTATAGTGAAACTACAATTGTCTTTGGTAAATCTTATAATTTTGGCGTTTCTCTCTGGTATTGGTTATAAGCGAACACGTAACATTATTATTTTGCCATTTGAAATCACCGCCATAAATCTTGAAATCGATTCTTGTGTTGAAGTTAAAAACATAAATTTAAACAACCTCCTTTAAATATTTGAAATGTGAGATTACAAATCAGTTGTTGTTATCGCAACCAAAGTTACCCTAAAGCAACTTCCTATCCTAAATAAGCGCTTTCAAAATGTATTTTTCATAAATATTTTCCCGTTTGGGTTTGAGAGCGGATTAAAATCAAAGCCTAATTAGCTTGTTATTTTTGTCTTAAGTTCTGACAAACAAGCAAATTGTAAGGGTTGTGGCTCAATCATTTTATCCTTCAAAATACCCATGGGGATGAACAAATAGACGGAAAGATGGTTGAATGGTTTTTGCCTAAGTAATTTGTTTGCTCTGTAAAATGCTTACTTAAGCTTGAAGATAACTTCAAACCCCCCAGAATAAAATTTAAGTTACGTTATGTTTCGTTATTGGCACTGGCTAAACGACCGCCAGCGGTTTTGCTCAATTATAAGAAGAAAACCGCCGTCCGGCGGTTTTTATATCTACGTATATGAAAACGCCGAAAATTCATAATTAATTTGTTATTACCAGCGATTTTTACCTATTTTATCGATAGAAGCCGCCGTCCGGCGGTTTTGCTTATAAAAACTATTAAAAACCGCCGAAAAATAGTTAAAGTTAATCTAACCTTAATAATTATTTATTTTGCGTGCCGTAAGCGTTTAGTTTTTTTGTGGTTTTATTGTTTAATATTGTAGTTTAGTTAATAGCACCCTTTGGAAAAACAAATTGAGTAGTATAGCGGTATGGGGACAGGCAAATAAAACCACTATTGTATTGTATCCTAACGTTTCGTGGCTGGATTGCCACTTTATCAAGGGCCTATAATTAAAAAAGACACATTACAAAACTATTTCGTCACATGGACCCAATAATTTACAACACTAAAAAACACTTTTAAAAATATTGTCAAGGCAGGAAAGGCGAAGAAATAACTTATCAGGACGTCATCGCTCAGCATTAAAGTCAGCAATTAGATATAACTTAAAATTTTTAAAAAGTCGAAAATTATTTGTCTGAAAATTAAACTTATAAACAATAAAAAATTTAAATTAGAAAAAATGTATAAAAATTATTAAGAAAAATGTAAAAGAAAAAGTTATTTATCTATCCGGAATCGAACTCGGGACCTGTTGCTTACGGGTCAATACTTGTAACCCCGTAGCTATGGGAGAACTTAAATACATTTTTTAAACCTTGATAATATGCTTAAATAAGTAAGTCGTGTTTATGAATTATTTATCTTGTAACTTTTTTTCTTTTTCCGAGAATTATAAAGTTTGTTCCACCCTTAATACATGCATACTTTAAGTGGTAATAACTTAATTTTAGTTCTATAAAACGATGAGTTTTTTGCCGCTAAAATACTTCTCGGCTTTTCTTTTCCTAAAAGATGTACATACATATTTTTTAACCTATGAAGAGCTTCGACAAAATCTTCGTATGTGTCAAACGTGTCTTTCAGTTTTATTTTTGTTTGTTGATCAATATTAAAAATAATATTAAACAATAAAACAAATAACTATTGAAGTTCTTAATAAACTTCCCTCCTGTGGTCTTCAACTAAACTCTGTACTTGGCTCTCTGAGTTATCTCATCTGGATCGACGTATATCAGTTATTGTGGACGGCCATTCTTCAAGCTTTCACCAAGTAAATGCTGGAGTCCCTCAGGGCTCAGTTCTGGCACCAACATTGTTTCTTCTTCACATCAACGACCTTCTCTCGTCCACAACTAATTCCATTCATAGTTTCGCCGACGATAGTACCCTTCACTCCAGTTTTCAGGTTCCTAAACCCATCACTAAACCTGACTTGGAAAACAAACGCAGAGCGATGCAGATATCTCTTTCGCCAGGATCTTAATTTAATATTGGATTGGGGCGCCTAAAAATCTCGTCCATTTTAATGCATCAAAACACAGTCATGTTCCTTGTCGCGAAAAGAGTCATCAAATACTCATCCTCTACTTATGAGCGGCCAAGTTTTACAGAGCAAAGACACCTTCAATCTTGTGGGCGTCACATTTGAAAGTAACCTTAACTGGCATAAACACATTGTATCTATAGCCACGGCAGCTTCAAAAAAGCTTTGGATTTCTCTTTCTGAGCCAAAAAGTATTTTTCCGCTTCTAATTTATACACTTTATATGTGTCCCAAATCCGACCTCCCCTTGGAATATTGTTCTCATATCTGGGGCAGTGGCGTCTCCCACAAACCCTAAGCATTCTTGATTCTATTCAAAGAAGAGCTATTCGTCTCATTAATGATCCTTCACCTCGTACAGAAAGGTTTCCCTTCTCTTGCCCATCGTCGGGCTGTGGGGATTTATCGCTTTTTTATAGGTACTTCCATGGTTTCTGCTCTGAAGAATTGTCCAGTATAGTTCCTCCACTCACGGTTCCCAACAGAGAAACTCGTGGCTGCCGCGCGTATGCATCCCTATACGGTCCAACTGGACAGGCCCCGAACTTCTCACTTTGTTCGTTCTTTATTCCCTAGAGTTTCTAGAATTGTGGAACCTGCTGCCCGCGGAGGTCTTTCCTTCCCCCCAAATCTTCAAGTATTTAAGTCCCGTGTCAACAAACTTCCTTCACTTCGCATTAAGACACCCACGGTACGTTAGTATTTAGGCTTTAAGCCTTCGTGGTTTGTCCGAAGCTGGGTGGCAGGGCCTCCCATTAAAGCCGACCTAATCTGGTATACAGACGGCTCCAAAACAGACCAAGGAGTTGGAGCAGGTATATATGGGGACAAACCAAGGACGAAAATAAACTTGGGTCTCGGACAACACCCTACTGTGTTCCAGGCCGAAATTGTAGCCATAGAACAATGCGCTAGGAAATCATCAGAAGGAGCTATGAGGATAAAACCATAGTAATCTATTCGGACAGCCAGGCAGCCATCAGGGCACTCAGTTCATGCAAAATCAGCTCCAAGCTGGTGCGGGACTGCGTAATTGCCCTGGAAGAGGTGGAGTGCGTCCAACAAGCTAACCATTGCCTGGGTACCAGGACACGAAGGCCACGAAGGCAATGAAGAAGCTGATAAATTGGCAAGGAGGGGCTGGTAGGACAATGGTAGGTCCTGAGCCCTACTGTGGTATTCCATCATGCCAGGTAAGGTCATCCATTAGATCATGGATTATGAGGGAATCACAAGACTGGTGGAGGAGAACACCAGGACAGCGTCAGGCGAAAGTGTTCATCAAGGCTTACTCGCCAGAATTTACAAAAGACCTTCTGAATTATAACCGGAAGGCAGTAAGAATAATAGTGGGTCAACTGACAGGTCATTGCAGACTGAATAAACACCTGGAAACTATGGGCCTGGCAGAAGAAAACCTATGTAGGTTCTGCCAGGAGGGAGGAAGAAACCGCAGAACACGTATGGTGCTACTGCGAAGCCCTTTGTCGTCTGCGGTTTGCAAGGCTGGGTGAAGAAAAACCTAAAGCGGCAAGATATACCAAGGGGCCAGTTTCAAGCTTGTGGAGTCTGATTAAACAGACCGGCTTGGATAGCGTGCTCTAACCTATGGACGGAGGACACACAATAAACCTGAGCAGGTTGCAGTGTTAGAGGATATGCAATCCACCTCCTAATCTAATCTAATCTATCTAGAGTGTCATTCTCTAACATCACTCCTCATACTTCACTTACTTTTCAGAAAAATACGAAATTAATTTTATCTTTTTAAACTTTTTTGCTAGAAGGCTCAAAAATTCACCTTTTCAGTTTTTTACCCTAGCTACTTAAGTGTTTTGGTGTTTTACATTGTTGGATTCGCTTTAAAATACCGCATTTAAAATTTTATGAAAGTGATATGGTCCTATTTTGGTTTTTGAGCTAGGGTAAAAAATTAAAAAGTGAAGTTTAGAACCCTCTCGTAAAAAGTTAAAAAAATTAAGTCGATTTCATATTTTTCTAAATGAAAGTAAGGTATGAAGTGATTTTAGAATTCAAACTATTTTTGGTCTCAGTAGAACGAGTATACGGTGATATCCGCCAAACCTAAAGAAATTTCTTAGGAACTCTTGATGGCGTATAAATGTAGTAGCTTATTGCGCATTACGCCTTCTGTTGGCAGTGTAAAAAACTAAGCGAACCTAAATTCGTAAAGTAATACTTCATTAATATTTTTGATTTGTTAAAAATCGTTCTACAAAAATAAGAGAGTTCTTAAGAATATTAATTTTTTGTTAAATATTAGTTTTACAAACCTCGCCTCGCTTAGTTTTTACACTGCCAACAGAGGGCGTGATGGGCAATAGCTACTACCCTTATACGCCATGAGAAACTTCTTAAGCATATTTATTTTTGATTAAGTATAAAATTTTATATTGTCCGATGCTGTTTAGGGAAAATCCAGAGTCGGTCTATATTGGGTCGCGACATTCGGCCATATTGATTTGACGTGTGATGATGTCACATGTCCCATTTTTCGGCCATGTTGTTCTGTGCCGCAGATATACAGTGTATTGTTTTATCAAAACAACCGTTTACACAACAGTTTTCAATTATTATTAGGTTGTAAATTCTTTCACTTTAAATAAAAAACATCTGGAATTACATCTTTCAAAAAACAAAACAGCAAAATGAAATGCGCATATTCCAGACGCCACTGGATTGATCATCAGCTTTGACTTTACCTAGTCTTGCTAACTTCTCGATGGGGTGCCCTTTCTTGCGTCCTCGACCTCGAACCGCCTAAAAGTCGAGGATGTGTCGCAACTATGTACTCGCAACCTAAACTAACCATGGAGGAATGTACCTTTATTTTAACAATATCGAAAATTTGTATAGAGAAATATATTTAAGAAATAATATTACAAAAGTAAAGACTTTTAAATATGCAATAAAAAAATGGATAATGTTTACTTTTTGGTAATTACTATGTTAAACCTATAAAATAGTGCTGTATATTATGGGACGAGCACGGAATGTTACTCATTTCCACGAGGTATGGCTATTGCAGTACGAGCCGCATGCGAGTGTTGGCTGAGTCATAAGAGAGGAAATTGGTATTTCGTGCGGGCTGCTTACTATAATTCTATTAATATAGTAGTGACAAGCATTTCAAAAAAACCAACATAAATTTATTGTTTTCCAATTTGTTCAGATTGTTTGTCAGCCATGGCATTCGTGATATTATATAGCCTACCGTGATTTTCTTTGAATTTTATTACCTGATTTTACCTGCCTTATATTTTATACTGAAAGGTGACTAAAAATAGCTGAGCCTTGGCTGAAGAGTCATATTAAAAGAACGTTGTCAAGAACATATACAAAATGATCGTCATTAAGCACATTTAAAGCACCTTATGACGGCGATTGGTAATAGCGTGGGTAATGGCTATGGGTAAGGTGCCATATTACATGTTTAAAATCACATTAATAATGTATACAACTTTTAATAGTCGTTGTGCCATCTTAGGAGCAAAAAAATATTTTTCAAAAAATTGTTTTAGTAGAATCCTGTACATTTATATTTTACCACCTTCTTTTAACCATAACCAATAGGAATAGAAAAAAAATGTCACACCGTAAGTTTCATATTTTTTTATGTATTATCTTTTGAGCATAAAAAAAAACAAATAAACATAAAAACTTTAACGAAAAAGAGGTTTTTTCTATCCTTTTTTTATATTAAAGTTAATAGTTAGGGTGGCAAAATGTAAATAGAAAACCCCTGATACAATATAATTTTATTTAAATTTTGCTTCTAAAAATAGTTACGTTATAAAGAATTTATATAACCTCACTAAAATATTTAGTAGTTATTCACAATTTTTCATATTACGATTTACAAGGTGTTTACTTTTCAGCAGCTTTTCTCCCTAATAAATTCTTTAAAAACATTGAATGCTATATTTATGTTACAGATGCTCAAGCAAGTATGTGCAGGTCCTCCCGAAATATGTTAAGAAAGGTAGTGCCACTATCTCTCTAACATGTACAGTAAATGTGCACTCCACCCCCACCATCATCAGTACTTTGAGGTAAGTTTTTATTAATATTAATGACCAAAAATAACAAGTATCTATTATATTATTACATTAAAAAAAAATCAGGTTTACAAAAAAAAATATTTGCTTTAAAGTGGTTTAAAGAGCTTTTAGGAATTTAGTATCGTATTTCTATAAGGGTCACTGTTATACAGGGTGTCCAGTAACTCTACCACCGGCAAGCTTTGAGGGGTGATTTTACAAGAGAAAATAAAGAATAAAGCTTATTAGAAAGACTATAATTCTAACGCCGTCTTAGTTTTTAAACTAATTGTTACGGCTGTTCAGTAAATGCGGTATTATACGGGGTGAGATGATTTTTTGAAATTTAATGTATGTACTTTTGTAACGAGGCGACGAATTTAATATTTTGCTTTGACCGTTTTGGTTCCTTCATCTTTTTTCTATAAAAAATGTACATACCCTATTTGAACCGATACCTTGGAACGTTTTATATTAAATCGCATTTTAAATTCAGACATACTTACATTTTGTAATGTAATAAAAAGTCCATTTAGTTGAAATAATTATTTATATGTGGTAAAATTATCCAAAAATGGATTGTTTTGTAAACCTTTTAAACATAATAATACAGATTAAGACAGTTTTTTCTGTGGTTTTAAGTCTGGATTTAAAATGCGATTTTATGAAGAGTGGTAAAAGGTATCGATTCAAATAAAGTATACCTTTTTTAAAGCAAAAATATCAAATTTGTCACCTGTGATAAAAATGCATATGTCGCCAGGCAAATTGTTATTTTAGACAAATGCTTTTGCCTGGGCAAATAGTGTATTTTTCATTTTCAATACTATTTTCTATTCAAATAGCATTTAGTTCTATTTGTCTAAGCAATTTTATAAGCAAATGGAAATAGAAATAGTTGCATAACAAGACAGCCATGCTGAAACTGTCACATTGGGGAGGGGGTCATGGTTTAGTTCTGGTTAGTTAAATCACTTCTCTCTCTCCAAACTGACCATGACTGCCCCAACGTGACAGTTTTGCATGACCGTCTATAGCTGCTTAGAAGCAAACAAATTACGTTGGCTTTTGCTTTTTACTGTAGTCTGCTAACAGGGCCGCCAAATGCTGTGTAGCGCCCTGGCACAATGTAACGAGTTACGGGCCTCTTAAAAAAAAATAAATAAAACGCAAAAAAGTTAAGAGAGCAAAAAAAAGGAAAGGTTCCCATCTGTTACAAGACCTATATTATTTTGCCTTTGTTTTGTTACAGGTCCCCTTAATACAGAAAAAAAAAAGAATAAAAAAATTACCTATACAAAAAAATGAATAGCAAAAAGCTTCTTGCACCTGACTACAAACCTACGTTTGTCATCCCGCGCGGACCCCCTTTTCGGTCCGGGCCCCGATAAAGTGTACCGTCTTCAACGCCTTCTCGTCGGGCTTGTCTACGCAACACACTGTCACGCCGTAACATGTTATCAAATATATCATTTGCCTAACATAGCGTTCACTGACTTTCATGCTTTTACCTAGGCAATATCTTTTACAAATAAAATTATTTTCATAAAGTCCATTTGCTCTGCAGCAGAGGCAGACATTTGCCTTTTCTGAGGCAAGCTCATTTTGCTCTGAGACCCCATGCTTTTGTCTACGACATACACTAAATAAATAAAATCATTTTAGCCTGTATAATTTGTGACTTAGTTAACAATCGTTAACATATAAAAAAGAAGTATAAGTATAAGGATGTTTAGTTGCCCTTATATGGTACTGTGGCAACAATTTCAAAGTTATAATAACAATAGGTTTTTTTTATTCTATCTTTTAAAGGTCAATATTTTCCTAACGAATGACGTTACTAAAATTATTTTGGCCCACTTTATAACCTCTATCATTTATTAGTTTACCTTTCCGGACAGCCTGTATTTGTTTGTTCATCTTTACTTTCTTTGTAGTTTTACATTAAAAAAATAATCATCCCAATAATCTTTAATCAAAAATATAAACTATTTTTTCATCATTATTTTTGTTAAATGGTAATCAGTTTTTTTCTTTAAAAAACTACTTAGGGCTACCTAACTTCTTTATAAATTTTGTAAAAATTTTGAAATCATTAATGGAAAAATCCATTAACTCGCAAATTCTTAGGTATTTAGAAAAACATAAAATTTTTACATGACAGGCAATACGGATTTCGTCACAAGAAATCTACAGCAGATCTTCTTTCCTTCGTTTCACACAACTGGAACAAGTCTCTTGAGTTTCTAGGTGAGTCCCAGATCGTTGCTCTTGATATATCTAAAGCTTTCGACCAGGTCTGGCATGACGCACTTCTCAATAAACTTCCCTCCTACGGTCTTCCAACTAAACTCTGCTCTTGGCTCTCCAGTTATCTTTCTAATCGACGTATATCAGTCATTGTTGATGGCCACTCTTCAAGCTTTCACGAAATTAATGCTGGAGTGCCTCAGGGTTCAGTACTAGCACCAACTTTTGTTTGCTTCTCCACATCAACGACCTTCTTTCTTCCACAACCAATCCCCATTCATATGAGTCTTATGCCTGACTTGATAGTACCCTTCACTCCAGTTTTCAAGGTTCTCAAGCCAATCTCTCAACCCGATACTTTGGATGCCTAGCAAACGCATAGGTGTTACGATGGGACAGATACCTCTTTCACGGGATCTCCAATTTGATATTGGATTGGGGCGCCGAAAATCTCGTTCAATTTAATGCATCCAAAACACAATCATGTTTCCTTGTCGCGAAAAAAATCATCAAACACTCACCCTTTGCTTATGAGTGGCCAGGTTTTGCAGAGCGGGGACACATTTAACCTTGTGGGCGTCACATTTGAGAATAGCCTTAACTGGCATAAACACATTGTATCTATAGCCACCGCGGCTTCAAAAAAGCTTGGATTTCTTTTTCTTGAGCCAAAATGTTTTTCTCCTTCCAATTTATACACTTTGTATGTGTCCCAAATTCGACCCTCTCTCTGGATATTGTTATTGTTCTCATGTCTGGGGAATGGCATCCCCCTTACAACCCCTTCTCAGCATTCTTGATGCCATTTGAAGAGCTGTTAAATCTTGTCAATGACCCTTTGCTTACTCAAAGACTTCCTTCTCTTGCCCATCGTCCTAGCTGTGGAAGATCGGCAGATTACGGCTTCTGCTCCGACGAATTATTCAGTAGCTCCCCTTAGAAACTCGTGGTGCCGGGCGTATGCATCTGCGGTCAATTGGACAGGCCCCGAACTTCCATTCGTTCGTTCGTTTATTCCCAAGTTTCTAGACGGCAGACCTACTGCAACGGAGGTCTTTCCTTCTTCCCCAAGAATTTCTGATTTTAGTCCCGTGTTAACAAATTTCCTCTTACCTTGCTTAAGACACCCACGGTACGTTAGTATTTAGGCTTTCTGCCTTCATTAGTTGTAAATACTGGAACATATACAGGTCGGATAAGACCACAGTATAAAATTATTTTAGTCTATACAGGATTGTCTCAAAAAGTGTGACGTATCAAAGTTATATTTTTTAAATGGAACACCCTATATTTTATGACGGTTTTAGATTTTACTCTAAAAAATAACTCAAGTTTGTTTATAGTACTAAGTGTCTAATTTTATTCGTTTTTGTGATATTTGATTTTTGAAAAATGCAGAGGTAAAATTAAATTGATTTTACTTTAACACTTGTAATACTTTAAACTTTAAAATGTGTAACAAGATTAGAAAAAGTCTGCCATATCATACGTAGGTCAAATCAAGATCAAATATTGTACAGGGTGATCAAAAAATAATTTCAATTTTTCAGAAAATCAAATAGCCATATCTCTCTTATTTTAAATGGAACACCCTGTATTTTTACGTCACATGATGACAAATAAAATACTCTTTTAAATGGTGTATAGGTTGCCTATACCTATCTTTTGTGCTTTTTAGTAAAATCTGTTTTTACAAATTTTTAGTCAAATGTTTATTTAAATTAAAGTTGGCTGTGACATAACAGCCATTAATTATTTTTTCTTTAAGAAAATAACAACGACCATTTATTGATTACTAGTGTTTTAGTCAGTTTAAAGAAATTTCAATGATTTTAAATAAAAACCCATTCTTCTACAACAACAAGATGATATAATACTGAGTAGGATGTGAAAAAATGGTTTACTTTAGTCTAGAGTTAATCCTGAAAAATATTCCAGGAGAAACCATCTGATAACCTTAATAGTTGCTTTAAAAAATTGACACAGTGATTATGGATAATGGAAGAAACAGAGTTATAGGTCACAGAATGTCGTCATAACTGACCAAGAGGCGTTATTAGGATTGTTTAAAAACACAAGTTTTATCATTACCACATTCAGCTGAAATAAGTGTTATTGGAAGTAGCATTATAAGCAACTAATGAATTTTTTTTCTGTGAATTTTAAAAATAGTGGCAGATAATACAAAATCTTTTAATTTTGTGCTTTTTTCCAACAAATTTACATTTTGCAATAACGGCTTAGTAAATAGGCATAGCTATATCACAGCCTACTTACATTTAAATAGACATTTGGAATAAAAATATGTTAAAACGGAATTTACTTAAAAAGTATAAAAAGATAGGTATAGGCAACCTATACACCATTTGAAAAAGAGCATTTGGTTTGTCATTATGTGGTGTAAAAAAATACAGGGTGTTCCATTTAAAATAAGAGAGATATTGCAATTTGACTTTCTAAAAAATTGAAATTATTTTTGATCACCTGTATATATCTATGATCTCGATATGACCTACGTATGATAAGGCAGACTTTTCCTAATCTTGTAACAAATTTTAAAAGTTTAAGGAGTTTATATTGTTAAAATAAAATTAATTTAATTGACCCCTGCATTTGAAAAAAAATCAAATATCACAAAAACGAATAAAATTAGACACTTAGTACTATATAACAAACTTAAGTTATTTTTTATGTAGAATCTAAAACCGTCATAAAATATAGGGTGTTCCATTTAAAAAAATATAACTTTGATACGTCACACTTTTTGAGACATCCTGTATAGAGTAAAATAATTTTATACTGTGGCCTTATCCGACCTGTATATGTTTCAGTATTTACTTTTTTAAAAACCCCATGGTTATCCAGCTACAGACCAGTGTCGAATATGGTGGGCCACCCTAGTACGATAATTTCAATACTAACTGCAGTGATCATATAACATATAACACGCTCCAACATGTTTAAGAGGTCGCTGCTAAGGCGGAAAATTCAAAAACTATGCAGTGGGTCATTTTATCCGAACATACTATTTTAGGCTAGTTTTTCCTATCACATATGATAGTTACCACATTTAAGCCTCGTTTTTACGGTGATAGTTTTTTGCGATAGTTGGTATCATGATAGTGACTGTCACATGAACTATTTTAAACTATTACCATGTAAATAACCCGATTGTAGCTATCATGATACCGCGATAGTACTTTCGCACTTTCTCGCTTACCTAGCTAGCTAGGCGTAACTTTCATGATAAAATTTGTTGTTTGTTTACGAACTGCACGTTGTACGTGATTTTAACAATAAATTTCATACAAATAATTGTAGAAACTGCAAAGAAAGTTAGAATAAGCCGAGCCGACCCGTGCGCACTTCGTTGAGCGTTAATTATAATTTTCTACAAACATTTTGTTTAATCATATTATAGCTTATAGCACTCCAAAATGTGTAGCTTTTTGATTGTAAAATAATTTTTATGGTCGGTTTAGTATTTCCAAAGATTAGCCCTTACAAACAAACAATCAAAGTTAAAAACATTACCTTTTTTTAATAATAGTAAAGATTTACTTCACACACAAATATGTGTTTTAAGCTTTAATTTAAAAAATATTTCATTTATTGGCCCTGAAAAACGCTATATTACCTATAAATTTTATAAATCCTAAAATGTCAATATAGGATTCAGTTCCGGCACTTTCACAAGAATCACCCCACATCTACATAAGACCCTCTGTCAAAATACTACATTCAAGCACACATTTTATATTCTCCCCTGTATATAAATAGGCTTATTTGTGGCTTTCTATTAGATTTCAGTATCATTTGTTATCACCCTTTTTGTTTTGTTGTCACTTTCCAAAAATAAGAATATATGTTGTGTTTAAGATTGAGGGTAGTAAGTCCGAAGCAGGGATTTTTTGTATGCATTAAAGTCTTTAACGGAACATAAAAAATAATGGTAAATTTTTATGTTTACAGTTTATTTCCGTCGTGTAAAAGAATGTTAGTAGGGGGAAATGAAAATGTATTTATGTAAATCATGTCCCATTTGTTCCTAAAACATTATTTATAATATCGTACAAGACTAGAGTCCGTAAATTTTGGGGTTATAACATTCCCCCATATTGGTGGGGTCCCAAATGTTAAGCTAGTTTTACACTTTTGAAACTTCTTGTCAAATAGGTTTGATTAAATACTTGATACAATTTGTTTGAAGACGCATGTATAACTTAATGGCAATTATTTGACAAACTTCTTTGAAACAAAATTACCAACTGAGGTGATTCTGACAAAACAACATATGTCATATGTAGTTATGACTAATAAGCTATTCCTAAAGGCAAAAGGCATTTTTTGGTTGCACTAAACCAAAATCCAAAATCCAAAATCTCAAAAACGGTTGCTCAAAGCCATTCTTACAAAGTATACCTTTTTATATTAGATTTATATTAAATCTAAATAGCTCATGCCTAAAAACTATTAGGTAGGTACAGAGTTTCACTAAAATATTTAAAACATATCAAAAATTATAGAAAAAAAATACTCTTTTTTCACTTTGACACAATGTCATGATATCTTCCTTATTAATTAATTTATTTTATTATTTATTTAATCCTAATATTTTGGCATAAAAAATCTGTGGTTTTTCTGTGTACCATTAGTTAGCGGACACCCTGTATCCGCACATTTCAACATTATCCTAAAAATATTTAAATAAACACTTAATAAAAACCACAAAAAAAGCAAACGATACAAAATTACAATAAAATTGAAGTAAAGTAGTTGCCAACTGTCAATTTTTAATCTATTAGGTTGGTAGTTTTGCAATGTTTAACGAAAAAAAAGGTTGTAATCCTTGAAACAAATTTGACAAGGCGACCTTGAATTTCTTTGATATTCAATTTGCTTTTTTATACTGCACAATTTCTTTAAAGTAAACTTTGTCCAACTTATTTGGCAAGAAGTTTGATAAGTGTAAAACCAGCTGTCGGTATTCTTTCGAGCCATGATCAATTTCACTTAACTCAGTTCCTTGACCTGCAAGTAATCCCAATCGTTTGATCACGTGACAGATGCCATTTAAAATATTAATAAATATTCGGAATAAAGTTAGCCACATAAGTTTTAGAAGAATGATATCAGTTTCACTTCCTTTCCTTTGTATACTGACCATGTCGCGAAAGAATAGACCCTCTATTAACTGCCTAAAGTCAAGGTTATGTCATAACCCCCTCTTTTATATACGGGGAGTTTGGAAAGGTAAGGACATTAACAAAGGGGGTGATGGGGTGAATCAAAATAATGTTAGTACTATATATAAAAAAGTTTTATTTCGCTTCTTTATGGAAATATTGACCTTCAAAGTTAGAATAAAAAAACAAATATTTTAATCATACCGTTCAAACTATTGCCACGGTGCAACTAAATATTCTTATACCAATTCTTCTTTCCATAGGTACACGGCTGCTTAGTAAGTCGAAATTATAAAGGTTGCAATGATCTTTTTTTTATTTAATGTAAAGTTCATCCACTAAAACGAGCCAGACGACGCGACGCAAGAAGGCAGGGAAATTATAATTCTATATAATAATTAATAGCATCAGTGATACTAAAGGAATTCCAGACTTCCACTGTCTTTTTTATAATTCATTCACACAACGTTTGAGGTAGTCCTATCTCCGTCCGTTTTACAGTTTACACTTGAAAACGGACAGAGATAGAACTGCCCGAAACGTTGTGTGAATATTTATAAATTTTTAATAAATTGTTAGCATTGGCGGGTGTTTGTTTAATAAAAAAATTTAAAGCAGTGAAAGATAAACAACCTTGAATATCGCAGGAGAGTTGGATTGTAAAAAGAACCACTTACTTTCATATTAATTTAATAATAGAATAGAGCTTAAAAATTCAAAAAAAAAACTTTTTCTCTTTTACTGACATTGTTATTACCACAAAAAACAAATAATATTAAAGACCCATCAAACAGAAAACAATAAATTAAAGCCACATTCACACCAATACAGCTATTATTTACTCACTACGCATGTCTTAAATTTGTATGTCGTTTACGAGTTTATGCATTTGCACCAACCACATGCAAATTATCTGACCATCCAGAGTTTACACAAGCAAAACCTTTTTGCTTTCGCAAGTAAACGATTTTCGTTTACATGCTCCAAAAGTCTATTTGCGTAAATTGCATAAGCGTGAAACCCACCTTTAAGCTTGAAAGGAACCCGGATTTATTTATATAATTTAATATTTAGTTACGTACATACTTACCTTAATTATTTTTAAATGCAATACAAAAATACTTAATTACATTTTTACGTTATAATACCCACACAAAACCACAATACTAAAAATTATTGTTAATAAGAAACAAATATTTAAAAACCCGGGTAAGTACGGTAGGTACAATAAATTCCAAACCATTTCCCGTCTCTGTTGATGCGATGCTTCACCTCTTTGGAGGCCCGTTCCAGCGGCAACCAATCATTAAACATCATTTGAGTGCTTATCTTGGTAGAGTGGCATTGTTGTCGGAAATTAAGAATGTAAAGATATTTTGGGGGCGATATGAATATTAAAACATAGTATAATCGGTTCCCCTAAGAAAATAGAACAATAAAATAAAATCTCTTTAGGGTATTAAAAATAAATCAATAAAAGGTGTAAACAAGTACATTATAACATATGAAATAATATATTTAAAAAGTATAAAAATAGGTTCACAGCATTAGGATGAAAAACTGGCAATATCTTAAAAGCAACTTTAGTTTTTTTGCACATTCTTTCCATCTGGCTAGACTCAGTGGGCGAACTGTATGCACTTTTAACACAAGTGTCAAAATAAACGTTTTGCTTTGACCATTTAACTCCTTCATATCTTTTGTACAAAAAAGGTTTGGCCCCCTTAAAATCGATATCTTATTCCGTTTTTTAATAAAATCGCTAGTCTGATACCATAAACATGTGTTTAAGCCTTATGGTTTTATGACTGTAACCCTTGCATGTAACCCATTGTGGTTAACTTGTCCGACCAAAAAGTGACGCATTTGCCCAGTCCGACACCCGAAATATTTGACATTGACAGGCTGGGTTAAAGCGCCGCTTCCATATATGGCGGTATGAATATTTGTGGTAGACTCATTAAAAGAAACCCCTAAAAGGGTGTTAAAATGTTCTTATCATAAAGTCCATTTCAATACTGGTCCAAGCACTAAAAATAAAAATCATTAAAGATAACAAAACATTGTAACGAGAAAATATAACAAATATTGAATTTTGCGTTTTATTTTATATATTTTAAAACCTAATTTGTAATAAATTTATGGAGATTACATCGCAACAAAATAAAAACAACACAATAAATAAATAAATAAATAAATATACTAGTTATATGGGTTTAATTTTATCGGCAAATAGCATTAAATGGAAACAAACAAAGCAAATGAGCTATTTTATTTACTGTTATGGCTTTTTTATGACCACATTCACTTAATTGCAGAAAAATAATGGCTATATCTGTTTAAAAGGATATAAGCGGTAAATAAAAATATAAAACTATATTTTATAAAAAAGAACATTAGAAAGTTTTTATACCAAGTTGGGTCTCTTATACAGGATGGCTATTTGAAAATGAAGCAGAGCTAACTTTATGCACTCAGGCAGGTCATTGAAGGAAAAACGCTCGGACCTCGTTAATTCTTGATTTTAGAGGAAAATCATTTTTGCCACTTTTCCTAAACTGCAATTCTCCAACAGGAATGAGACTTAGCCCCAAAATCTTGAAATGGAAAAAGGGATCAAGTAATACTTTTAAAGGTCTCCTCGACTCTGATTACAACTGCCAAGTTTGAAATCTTATTTATTACTTTAGTTAATATAACATGCTTGTCACAATCTGTTTATTGTTTTTAATCCATCGGCATAGAAATCAAACCGCCGCGCTAGAAAATGCATACATTCAGCACCCCTCTCCACTAATCTACCCCGCAAATCTCCGCTGCAACGAGCGAGACGAGTTGAGCAGAACGAGATCAGGGGGCTGCCGGCCCACCTTGGCTATCGTCTTTCTTCGGACCCCACCTTGAATATTTACTATGTTTTTCATTTCCTATGGTCGGCGAATTGATTTCTACACCTGCATAATATTAAATTACCAGTATGAATCAGCTACGTTAAGCCAAGGGAGATATGATGGGTGGTTAACGATTTTCAAAATAAGATATAACATAATCTTACTGGCGAGGTTGTGACCTCTACCCTCAAAATGCTATGTGAACCAAACATTCTGCCAGACAGATTAATTAATATCCCATTTTAAAGAACTACCTGAAAGGTGGCAATCTAATAACTTTGTTACTTAAAAACAAAAATGATTTAAAGCAGAAGAAATGTAGTTGTTAAAGATTAAGTTAACTCATTTTTTTGACTGTAATTAACAACTTTTTTAAACTTAGAAATTATGTTTTTATTGTCCAAATTGGCAAAACAATAACAATTAGGTACATTTATTTATTCTGTGAAATTGAAAGTTAAATTTATATGTTATAAATAATCACCCCAAAGTTTTTTGATAGACCCCAGCAATGGGCACTCCTAGGTAGCAAATTTTCGGTGTAGATAGATTGCATTATATCTCATTTTCTTTAAATTTTACCGGAAACTGCAAGATTTTTTGTAATAATGCCAAAATTTGCATCTTTGTGAAAATGCGCGCAAAATTATTTAAACGCCGCAAAGTCCGATGATCGTACTCTGGAGTGTGCCTAAGTCACAAAAAGATACGAGCTACGACATCCCTTTTCTATTGTTTTTCCTTTGTTGGCATATTTATTTAACGTGGCGCTTTTCACATAAGCACTGGCCACATTGTAAAGTCAATTGAACCCGCAAATCGTGGAATAAATTTTAATTGAACTGGGGAAACTGAAGACAATTTGGTTAAATTTTAATTTTTCTGGGTTGGTGCGATACTATTATTTAAAGTAGTTCTTTACCATTGTGAAATTTTGGCTAGGAACCTATTAATGTAAAAGAGGGAATGTCATTTTCATTAGTACTAAAATAAACTCTGTACCCAAAATAATAGGAACCAAACTTACTTGAAATTTTGACTGTGTGGCGTAAACTACATATCGAAACAGACCATATGGGATAAACCACTGGTCATGTTATCGGATTTTTTGTATTAGTTAAGTGTGGTTTGTGAGTATCAAAAAAAAAATACTGATTTGGTGGATGTGATATACAGGTAGCTTTACCAGCAAGAATTAGAAATTACCTGGGAGCAACAAAGACACCAAACAATCACTATATTATCCACCAAGTTGCTAAGGCAAAAAGACCAGCAGAAAATTGCAGCTTGCTGCTGGAAACTTAAAACCTTCAGTCAAAGAAGTCGGGATAGTATCAGCTAAGCTTGCAAAAATTATAAAGCCTCTATCGGTATACTGAACTAGTATGAGTTTATGACAATTTATAGGCAAGTTTTTCTGCTAGCAAGATATTATATGCAAGTAAGATTTATAATTTTCATTGTTGTTGGTAGAAATATAAGAATAACTAGTCCACACCTGTGCTGAGTGTTTTAGTGGTTGGGTCACACAGATCTGGTAAAAATCTTTAAGATGAGTGGGGCATGTAGCTGATTTATAGGTTCAGTTTGCAAACATTCAAGTCCAAGGTTGGCTTACTTTATAAAGATGCTTTGAATGTTGGCTGGGGTAACTGACTCTTTTTCTTATTCTTCTTAGGTTTTTGGACAATGAGGTTTCAATATTTTGTCTGGAAATTTAATACCTTTGTTTTCAAAGGTGCTTTAGCCTAGTCGGGATAGTAAACCAGCATCAGATATTTCTGTAAATATGGTAATTAGTCCAAATGTTTATTTTAAATTTAAAGTTGGCTGTGACATAGCAGCCATTAATATTTTTCTTAAGAAAATAATAACGACCATTTATTGATTACTAGTGTTTTAGTGCGCTAAAAGAAATTTTCAATGATTTAAATAAAAACCCTTCCTCTACAACAACAAGATGATATGCAATACTGGTAGGATGTGAAAAAATGGTTTACTTTAGTCTAGAGTTAATCCTGAAAAATATTCCAGGAGAAACCATCTGATAACCTTAATAGTTGCTTTAAAAAATTTGAATACAGTGATTATGGATAATGGAAGAAACGAGTTATAGGTCACAGAATGTCGTCATAACTGACCAGAGGCGTTATTAGGATTGTTTAAAAACACAAGTTTTATCATTACCACATTCAGCTGAAATAAGTGTTATTGGAAGTAGCGTTATAAGCAACTAATGAATTTTTTTCTGTGAATTTTAAAAATAGTGGCAGATAATACAAAATCTTTTAATTTTGTGCTTTTTTCCAACAAATTTACATTTGCAATAACGGCTTAGTAAATAGGCATAGCTATATCACAGCCTACTTACATTTAAATAGACATTTGGAATAAAAATATGTTAAAACGGAATTTACTTAAAAAGTATAAAAAGATAGGTATAGGCAACCTATACACCATTTGAAAGAGCATTTGGTTTGTCATCATGTGGTGTAAAAAAATACAGGGTGTTCCATTTAAAATAAGAGAGATATTGCTATTTGACTTTCTAAAAAATTGAAATTATTTTTGATCACCCTGTATAATCTATGATCTCGATATGACCTACGTATGATAAGGCAGACTTTTCCTAATCTTGTAACAAATTTTAAAGTTTAAGGAGTTTATATTGTTAAAATAAAATTAATTTAATTGCACCCCTGCATTTTGAAAAAAAAATCAAATATCACAAAAACGAATAAAATTAGACACTTGGTACTATAAACAAACTTAGATTATTTTTTATATGTAGAATCTAAAACCGTCATAAAAATATAGGGTGTTCCATTTAAAAAATATAACTTTGATACGTCACACTTTTTTGAGACATCCTGTATAGAGTAAAATAATTTTATACTGTGGCCTTATCCGACCTGTATATGTTTCAGTATTTACTTTTTTAAAAACCCCATGGTTATCCAGCTGCAGACCGTGTCGAATATGGTGGGCCACCCTTGTTACATACTCACGACGAACCCAGACCACGTCCGACGTAGTCAGACCCGGCTTCGGGCTTGAAAACGTTTTACTGTGCAAATGTACTGCAGGGGGTAGATGAAGTCAGGGACGAAATATAGGCAGGGTCTGAGAAAACGTGAAAATGGCCATTTTTATACAGATGTTGTTCGAGAGTTAGCCACGTAGAGGGCGCTTGTATTGCGCGCGTATAAAGTATATAATTCTGATTATTTTACCGATGAACACAAGCCCAAAAACTGACAACCATGTAATACCAAGGTTTTCGTTTGGATTGTTCTTTATTAAAGTTAAATCTTATGATACTACAACTTAAACCTGTCTAATCGCTTTTATGAAAACATATCAATTTAGTAATTGTCAGGATTTATTTTTGTTAAAAATTCTAGATGAAGCAAAATAAACGATCTACTTTATTGTAAAATGTTTCAGTAATATATATAGAAAAAAAATGGAAAATGATAAAACTAAAACACAATTACATAGGATTTCATCTAATATTGGAATTTATTTAAATTTAATCAAGTAAAATTAAAAATCGGTAATATGATTTGCTCTATAAAAGTAAGGGATATTATTCAAAATTGCATTTTATATATTTTTTTTTAAATGTAATAATCGGAAATTATTATTATTTACACCTTTAAGGTATATGCTGCTTAATTTTACAATTAAATAATATTAAATCAGAAAGTAAATTCATAAATTGTGATGTTCCTCAAGGTTCTGTACTTGGACCGTTGTTATTTTTGTTATATATAAATGATTTAGCTTTTATCGATATAAAAGGCCAATTTACTATGTTTGCTGATGACACCACTATTTTATGGAACAACAAAAATAAAAATGTATTATACGATTCAATTAATAATGATATTTTAAAAATTAAATCCGGGTGTGATTCTAATTTGCTTACTTTTAATATTAATAAAACTAATATCCTAACATTTAAATGTACTCTTAATAACATATATATGAATGATCAAATTGTTAAATATTCTTCATGTACTAAATTTCTAGGCCTTTTTGTCGATGTTAAACTAAATTTTAAAGATCATATAGAAAAACTATGTAATAAACTAGCATCTAATTGTTAACTCTCTAAAGAATTAGAAAGTTTTCCAGTTTTAAAATCTATTTATTTTTCTTTAATTGATTCTATCATAAGATATGGAATTTGTTTTTGGGGAAACTCGTATCAATATTTATTAAATTCAGTATTTGTATTTACAAAAAAGAGCAGTTAGGATATATCTGCAAAGCAAAGACAAAAGATTCATGTAAACCATTGTTTAAGTCAAAGAAAATTTTAACTCTTACCTCTATTTATATTTTAGAAACAGTATGTTTAATTATAAAAAAAAATTGTTTAAAAAGTCCTAATAATTCTTTATATGATACTAGAAAAAATCTCAACTTCAACTTCCGAATCCAAATTCATCATTAACAAAAAAATCTTTAATTTATGACTCAAAAAAAAAATAAAATTTTTAAACTATCTGTTCAAAACTTGTTATTAAGTAAAGCGTATTATGTATTAAGAGAATACTTTGATAATAATTTTAATTAGTCGTACCATAACATAAAGCATGTATCTTATTATTATTAATATTATTATTATTGTTAATATTTTAATTTTATTCTGCTTTGTCAAAAGATTATTCTTGGACAATAAAGCAATATTATTATTATTATTATTATAATGCTACTAAACAAAACAAATTGATTAAGTATTTAGTCTTTTTATTTAAAAAAATACATTTGTAGTTTTTATTTGTATATTCCACAGAAATAACAAAAAATATTTCTTTTGGTAAAATAAACGGTAAGCTGATTCACATACAATAATTATTTACTTCGGTAAGTATTAAATACTAAGGTTTTAATTCTTATCCAATCGCTCTTCTGAAAACAATCAGATACTCTTTAATTAAATCCAGACATTCATTTTTCTTAGTCAGTTTCTTTTTACATGTTTTCAAATCTATTAATTACAATATTTTTCATATTTGGGTCCCATTTAACTCGGCCATTTTTACCAGTAACTCTATTTTTTCTTGTTTATTCATTTCTTTTGTTTTATTTTCTTGTTAAAGACCTAAAATAGAATAGATAAATAAAGTTCTAGGCTAAAAATCTTTAAAAAAATTTAAAAATGCATTTATTAAACATTTACAGACAGATTCACTAAATATTTAAATCCCCAATGGGTTTAGGCATAAGCACTATTAAAATGATTTACCATGGCTATGGTTTAGCAATTAGAATTCCAAGTTAAACCTTAAACCATCAAAAGGTTAATCATTTTAATAGTACTATGCCTAAACCACATTGAAACTTAAATAATTAGATCCAGGTTAAAGCTTAGTGAATATGGCTGTTAATAATAAACAACGTGTTTGAGTATTTTTATAGTGAATGTTACCAGGACTATATTTAAAGTGAATTACAAAAACTTTACTTAGGTTATTCTAATACTATTGATTGGTCCAAGTAAATTTCCTAAATTACCTGAAGGACCAGGCTGCGGCTTGCTGTCATCAACTAATTTTTTTATGAGCTCTTCATCGTCTATTGTTATATCATTTAGGCTTTTACTTTTAAATTCAGATCCTCTGCCACTATCCAGCAGCATTAGGATCTTGGCTACTTTGCGGTTTGGTACGTATTCTCTGTTAACCTGAAAAAAAATGCCTAAAAAATATAATTTCATCTTCAGTGTATATCATATGCATATATAACCGGTTGGTGCATCGTCGGGCGGCATAAAGGAAATCCCATGTAGTTTTCAATGGGGTCAATTATTATATTAAAGTTTATTAAAGAGCATGCAAATCTACGTCCATGGTAAAAACTTTAGATTTTTTAGTTAACCCGTTTGCGAGTTGGATGCTAATAAATGATACAGGATGCTTCAAAAATTTAGGGCAATGAAAAGATGTTTTTAATGGGACACCTCATATATTTTTGGATATTTGACTTCTACTATAGATTTGTAAATATTATTACCTATAAAATTCCATATGGGTTTTTCTGTATGGCCCATAAATTTGGCTACCTGATTAAGTTCATCCTTTTCAAAACTCATTAACTGCAATATTGTAGCTATCTATCTAAACATTTGTTTTCTTTTGTGCTTGCCTAATAGCGATTCGCCATAAAGACAAATTAAAGGATCACTCTTAGCTACAAGTCCAATATTATTAGCTCTGATACTATTAACTTCGAAAAGACGACTTTTGTTTAAAAAATTTCCCAGGAGACCTGTGCTTACTAAAAATTTCTGAGCCGCCGATCGATGTCCAAATTTTTTAGTAATGTGCTCCGTATTTGCCTTACAGTGCTTTCTATGCCTTTACAAATAGCTGCTTTTAATAATTCCGTAGCAATTAACGCAAATGGAATAGTTTATATTGTCTATGCGATTTTTCTTATTAATGAATTTTCTAATCGGCCTTATAATGTTCTGTTCTCTTTGCAAAATAAGGTTTCCTTTTCGCCTTACGAGAATTATACCATTTCTTCTATCTGTGCTTATTTCTGGCATATTTAGAATCTTTTATACAGCTTTCTTTTACAGAATTCTACATTTTTTGACATGCTATTTAATTCAATTTTTTTATGTTCTACAAACTCGTAAGGATCATCTGGGGGATCCTCATTTTCCTGGTTACTGCCTTTTTTCGTAACATGAGTACCCACATCTTAAAGAAAAGGATTGTAAAAGTTTAAAAAGTAAATGCTTCAACTTAGTTATAGATTGAAACACATACTGCCAGATTTACTAACTTTAAACCTACTTAGATCTAAATATTTAAACCCTCAGTGGGTTTAGGCATAAGCACTAATAAACAAGACTGGTTTAGCAAATAGAATACCAAGTTAAACCCTGAACCATCTAAAGGTTATCATTTCATTAATAGTTCTTATGCAGATTGGGGGTTTACATATTTAGACCCAGGTTTAAGCTTAGTAAATCTAGCTGATAAAGTTTATTCTATGGTAGAGTCATACATAACCTAAAAAAGATTTTAGGAACTATTTTAGGATAATTTTACTTACCTTCTTTAAATGACTTTGTTAGCTCCAACATTCTGGCAGTTCGGAGTTTCATTGTTTTAAAATAACCACTATTAAATATCAATGTTATAAGCAGAACTAAACGTCTATTGTGCAGAAAATAAACGACACAAAACTAATATAGCTAATTTGCGCGGAAAATCCCCGAATTTCTGCTTATGTTGCGGAGTCTGTACTCGGCGATAAATACAACCAATTTGTATAAAAACGTGGCAACACTGGCGGGTCTGTATTAATCGAATAAATATAAAAAGTCATATATAATGGCTTAAGAACGCCGTTTTTCTAGTTGGCTTGTAAGCGTTCGTAAAATACTATTATTTTTTTATTTTTAACTATTTCTTACCCCTCTCGTTGGAAACTTGTTTCTGAATATAATTTTAGTATATAACATAAAAAATATCTTAATAATACCGTTACATTAAGTGGGACGGGGGTGGTCTGTAAATTGTGAGTGGTCTGACTAAGTCGAATAAATCAGTATATATATATATATATATATATATATATATATATATATATATATATATATATATATATATATATATATATATATATATATATATATTTATATATATA
>JACEGR010007587.1:0-47402 GCA_014170235.1 Listronotus bonariensis
TAAAATTTGTGGAAGTTATATGGAAAAACGGGGAGCAAAAGTGAAACACGTACAAACCGTTGAAAAACTTTATTCGAACTACTCAACTGTTTTTATTCAGGTTGACAACCTAACAAGTCTGAACTTTACTTATGTTCTAAGAGGTGGCGCTGCTTGTATCAAAACTTAATATTTTTTGAGCTATAAACAACACCCCCACTAGGTCAAAAAATATCACTTGTTAACATCTAATATTCCTAATTTTGTACAAAACTTATTGTGTTTCACAGAACACAAACTTTTTGTTAAGATGTCAGCAGGCATATTACTAGTATCTAAATATCTAACATTTACAAAACCATTGGAAATAGCCTGCCTGATAAAATGGTATTTTATATCAATATGTTTGGCGCGTTTGTGAAAAGCAGGATTAATACACAACTTCTGTGCACTTTGGTTATCATTATATAAAGTTATACAACTATTTTTGCCTACAAATTCACCAAACAAATTGTACAGGTAAATAGCTTCTCTTGAGGCTTCAGAGATTGCTACATATTCTGCCTCAGTACTAGAGAGAGCTACTGAACATTGTTTTCTACACTCCCATGACACTATGGAACCAGACAGTTTAAAACAAAATCCTGTAAAAGATTTTCTATCTATTATATCTGCCGCCCAATCTGCGTCAACAAAACCTTCTAGTTCCAAAGTATCTGATTTAAGAAATTTTAAACCATAACTTTTAGTTCCCTTTAAATAGCGCAGTACTCTTTTTGCACTATTCCAATGAGATTTATCATAGCAGTTATTAAACTGACTCAAGTAGCTTACACAAAAACCAATATCTGGCCTCGTAAGTACGGCTAAATACATTAAAGCCCCGATTAACTGTTGATAAGGTAAGTTATTATCACTTTTCAATTCACTTTTATTTAGTCTTAAGTTATTTTCCATAGGCGTGCTTACGGGCTTAGATTCTTTCATGTTAAATCTTAATAACAACTCGTCAATATACTGTTCTTGATCTAAAGTAACTGACATATTATTAATTTTAACTTTCATCCCTAAACATTGTTTCATCGGACCCAAGTCCTTAATTTTAAATTTTGCTGACAATTGTTTTTTCAAAAAATCAGTTTCTGCATCAGAGTCAGAAAAATGAAAAAATCATCTACATAAAGAGCCACAATTGTTTTACAATTATTTTTAAATTTAAGAAAAACACAAGGCTCATACTCAGATTTCTTATAATTTAAACTAGTTAAAACATTTTCTACTTTTTCGTACCATACTCTCGATGCCTGCTTTAAACCATAGATGGCTCTTTTTAACTTGAGAACTTGGTTCTTATCTACGAAGTAATCAATGCCTTCAGGCTGCATCATAAAAACAGTTTCCGATAAAGAACCATTTAAGAAAGCAGTTGTCACATCTAAATGTGTGGTTTTTAAATTTAAATTGACAGACAAAGCAATTAAAAATCTTAACGTAGAATGTCTTACCACAGGTGAGAATGTTTCATCAAAGTCTATTCCCGGCTTTTGAGTATAACCTTTCGCCACTAAACGAGCTCTATAACACACTTTATTTTCCGAATCAAACTTTTTCTTAAACACCCACTTGCACTGCACTACAGTCGAGTTTTCTGGTCTGTCTACCACTTCCCAAGCATCATTTTCGTCAAAAGAAGCTAGCTCTGCCTCCATTGCTTGAATCCACTGATCACTGTCAGATCTTGACAAAGCATCCGATACGCTTAAAGGAACAGCCTCCAAATTGACATCACTTGCACTTGCACAATATGTTACATAATCATTGAGATTGGTAGGTTTTCTTATTCTGTCCGATTTTCTTACCGCACTAGACACTTCTGTGAACTCATTTGATGCTTCCTCATATGATGAGTCACTGTCTGGTAGGTCATTTTGTGGATTATACTCGTCTTCTGAAAACGTTTCACTCTGTACATTACTGGAAGTACTATTGTCGACTTCATCCCCCACTGAAGGTGGTATTTCCTTACAGTTATTCTCTACAATGAGATCTGAATTTTCATTTCTTGGCATATTTTCATTTATGACAACATCTCTGCTCGTAATGACAGACTTTGTTATCGGATCATACAATCTATATCCTTTGATGTTTTCACAAAACCCAATTAGTATCATTTTCTTGGATTTCTTGTCAAACTTTCGCCTTTTTTCTTCAGGAACTAGCATCATAACCTCACTGCCGAAAATCCTGAGATTACTTACATCTGGTTTCTTTTGTGACCACACCTCGTATGGTGTTTTATCCAATCCTGTCACAACAGATCTATTTCTTAAATAAGCAGCCGTGTATACAGCTTCGGCCCAAAAAGTCTTATCAAGCCCTGCATCAAAAAGCAAACAACGTGCTTTTTCTACTAAAGTTCTGTTCATTCTTTCACTCATGCCATTTTGCTGTGGTGTATACGGGTTAGTCTTTTGGTGAATAATGCCATTTTCAGCCAAAAATTTTCAAAGAGTATACTACAGAACTCTCCCCCGTTGTCAGATCTAAAGCACTTAATTTTAGTATTTTGTTGGTTTTCAACCATTGCTTTAAATTCCTTAAAATATTTTAGTGCTTGATTTTTATGTTTCAAAAATATACAAATGACATACGACTAAAATCATCCACTAATATTAAGTAATACCTTGATCCTCCCAGTGACAACACCTCCATGGGACCACACAAATCAGCATGAACTACTTCTAAAACTTGAGTTGATCTCGTACCCACGTGTTTAAATGGTAATCTGCACTGTTTACCTTCACAACACACTTGGCATGTTTCTTTTCCTTTTAAAGAACCTTGACATTCGAAACCATTAGTCACTTCTTTCATATTAGCAAGATCTTTGTAGTTTATGTGACCAAATCGCCTGTGCCACACATCTGCAGTTGCTGCAACACCCACAAAATGTTGTTTTATGTTTAACTTATACATGTTATTGTTCAAGTTGGCAGTAGCAACTAACACTCCAGCACTATTATAAATTTTACAATGTGCATCACTGAAAACAACACTGTTTCCATTTTTTGTAAGTTGTCCAACAGATAACAAATTTGCGGAAAGTTTTGGCACAAATAAAATATCTTTCACTTGAATGTCAAATGTTTGTTTATCAACAACTGTTGAAATGTCTACCTGTCCCGAACATTTCACTTCTAGTTTTTCATTATTCGCCACTGTTATTTCACGGACATTTGATTCACTTATGTTTTTCAACCAGTCATCTCTTCCAGTAACATGATTGCTTGCACCAGAATCAATGTACCAATCACCAGGGGCAAATTTCCATTCAGAAAAACTACACTGAAAGCATTTTTCTTATTTTTCTCCAATTTGGGACATTTGTTTTGAAAATGACCGATTTGTTTACAATTGTAACAGGTTATGTCATTTTTGTTCTTCTTTTCAAATTTCTTCTTGTCGGTGCCGCCATCTCTTGGCTTACCGTGACGACTTATTTTACTGGCGAACGCACCACCCGTGCTGCCACCTGTTGCTTTCACGTCAAAATCGGACTCCATGTCTAGAAGCTTAGACTTTATTTCGTCAGATGTCACTGCAATGCCCGAATGCTCGATGGCCATTATCATCGGTGAGAACTTTTCTGGTAATCCCGCCAATAAAAGCGACCCAATCCATTCCTCACTGATTTTGAAACCTGTTCTGTCCAATTTTCTGAAGTTTCAATAACTTGCGTCACATAGGCTTCCATTGAAAGGCAATTTTCGTATCTCAACGAAATTAAACTGCGTAAAAGACCAATTTTACGTGTCATTCCATTGTCCTCATACATTTTCTTTAGGGTGTCCCAAACATCTTGACACGATGATTTGTTCCTAATATGTACAAAAATGGATGTATCCAAAGTCAGGATCAACTTAGCTTTTGCTTTAGCTATTAGAACCGTATCGGTCTCTGTTCCATCAAGGCATTTCGTAAGTCCTTCTAAAACAAACACGTTTTCCACGGCGAAACACCACTCGGAATAGTTTTCCCGACCGACTAGTTTTGGCACATTGCCCAAATAGTTGACCGCCATTTTGACTACACACGAGAACGAAAACTTCAACACGAAATATTTCACTTTTTACAAAGCCCGGCGTAACAAAAACAAGCTACACGGTTTTGTCCATATAAACAGGGATATCTGGGATGCCTGGGCCCATAACCTGATAAAATTTGTGGAAGTTATATGGAAAAACGGGGAGCAAAAGTGAAACACGTACAAACCGTTGAAAAACTTTATTCGAACTACTCAACTGTTTTTATTCAGGTTGACAACCTAACAAGTCTGAACTTTACTTATGTTCTAAGAGGTGGCGCTGCTTGCGTCATAGAGACCTATTGGGTTGCATGGCTGATAGAAATGTTATATATTATATAAATCTTTTCATCGGTGGGGGAAGCGGCTATGGGCTTTTTAAATATGTTAAAAAATACTGTTATTATTTCGGCTTGTGGAAATCGTTCGATCGTATCGAATTATATATATTTTCGTTATCCTTAAATTATTTTCTTCAAAATAAAAAAAACCATGCACGTAATGTCAAAATGACGTTTTTTTTAACTTTGTAGCCCTCCGCTTTCTTTACGTCAATCTCAAATTGTCATATTAGTGGAGTATACGACTGTTTAGGCATGTAATTAACTCACCTTATCTTAAGTCTGACGCGCTCTGAAAATTTCTGATGGATATATTTTTGTTTTTTACGATCGGCCCTGTATACGGGGCGTAACCTGATTAGCAGTCCCAGGATTTTTGTTGGAACTAAAAAGTTCAAGTTCGGGAATTTCCATGCGCATTGTCGACATGGTCAGCTGTTTTCTGTTTTTGTGTGGTAACAGAAATAAACCGTGTTGTATTACAGTTTATTTGTTTCTTGCCAGTTTTTATGCGGGTTAATATACCTGTTGAATATTTTTTTTTTATATTTTTGTGATTCTGAGCGTATATAAACAAAGGATTTTTAATTGTATTCCGTCATGAATGTATGTATGCAATAAAATAAATAAAGATTTAATTAAAAATATAGACAATATGTATAAGATTTTACCCATTTCTTGTTGTTTGAATTTTATCTTTAGTTAAATACACATAAATACTTATGTTAAAAACGATGAGGAGGCAGGGAATCCCTCGTCTTCCGCCGAGAGACCTCGAGTGGCATTCGACAGTATAACAATTTACCTTTGTTTAATTTTTTTTTGTATAGTATCCAATTTAACCATGAAAAATCCTAACCAAAAGCGCTAGGCTAGAATACATCCTCAGCTGTATAGAAAATCGTTCGCGGTAAATAAAAATTCCGAACTAATAAGTAACTAGACATGCGCTTTAAAACAATTCTAAACCAGTTCGGTTCTGGTTCAGAATCGGTTCATTACCAGTTCTCACAAAATGCCCTGATATTATTTTTTAAGGTAAAACACATTAAGCGTATCCTTTCTTCCCATGACACTAAGAAATCGTCTGGGCTGGATGGCATACACCCAGCAGTCGTTTTAAAAAAATGTGCTCCTGACCTTGCACCAATCTTAAACTCAGGCTCTTCCGAATTTCTTACGACACAGGTATCTTTCCGGAGAGCTGGCGAGCTGCGTGTCAGCCTATTCCCAAAGAAGGATCTAAAATCTCTTCCATCTAACTAGAGCCCGGCCTCAATTCTCTCAGTGCTTTGTAAAGTAATGGAGAAATCCATTAACTCGCAAATTCTTAGGTATTTAGAAAAACACAAGAATTTTGCATGACAGGCAGTACGGATTTCGTCACAAGAGATCTACGAGCAGATCTTCTCTTCGCCTTCGTTTTACACAACTGGAACAAGTCTCTTGAGCTTTCTAGAGTGAGTCCTCAGATCGTTGCTCTTGATATATCTAAAGGCTGACCAAGTCTGGCATGACACTTCTTGGTAAACTTTTCCTTTTACAGTCTTCCAACTAACCTCGGCTCTTGGCTCTACAGTTATCTTTCTAATCGACGTATATCAGTCATTGTTGATGGCCACTCTTCAAGCTTTCACGAAATTAATGCTGGAGTGCCTCAGGGTTCAGTACTAGCACCAACTTTGTTTCTTCTTCACATCAACGACCTTCTTTCTTCCACAACCAATCCCATTCATAGTTATGCTGACGATAGTACCCTTCACTCCACTTTTCAGGTTCCCAAGCCAATCTCTCCAACCCGACTTGGAAGGCAAACGCAGGGCGATGCAGATATCTCTTTCACAGGATCTCAATTTGATATTGGATTGGGGCCGCCAAAAATCTCGTTCAATTTAATGCATCCAAAACACAATCATGTTCCTTGTCGCGAAAAAAATCATCAAACACTCATCCTTTACTTATGAGTGGCCAGGTTTTGCAGAGCGGGGACACATTTAACCTTGTGGGCGTCACATTTGAGAATTAACCTTAACTGGCATAAACACATTGTATCTATAGCCACCCGCGGCTTCAAAAAAGCTTGGATTTCTTTTCCGAGCCAAAAGTATTTTCTCCTTCCAATTTATACACTTTGTATGTGTTCCCAAATTCGACCCTCTCTGGAATATTGTTCTCATGTCTGGGAATGGCATCCCCTACAACCCTCAGCATTCTTGATGCCATTCAAAGAAGGGCTGTTCGTCTTATTAATGATCCTTTACTTACTCAAAGACTTCCTTCTCTTGCCCATCGTCGAGCTGTGGGAGATCTATCGCTCTTCTATAGATACTTTTACGGCTTCTGCTCCGACGAATTATCCAGTATAGTCCCTCCTCTTGCAGTTCCCAACAGAGAAACTCGTGGTGCCGCGCGTATGCATCCCTATACGGTCCAATTGGACGGGCCCCGAACTTCCCATTTCGTTCGTTCTTTTATCCCTAGAGTTTCTAGACTGTGGAACCTGCTGCCAGCGGAGGTCTTTCCTTCCCCCAAATCTTCAAGTTTTTAAGTCCCGTGTTAACAAACTTCCTCTTACCCTGCTTAAGACACCCACGGTCATAATTTTAGAGATTTTTTTTTCTTTCAGTTGCACCAGAGTCATAAAAGGTGAGGTTGGTAGTTCTACTAATAAATTACCACCAACTTAAATAAATATTAAACTAAAAACGGTTTGTTGTTGTAAAAATAATGCCTATACGATGTTATTTATTTTTAATAAAATAATGTATAATACTCTCAATATCACACATATACCTATTAAATAAAGTAATTGCTTGCCAAAGGTACAAATTATCTTACAACGTACATATATAAAAATATTTTTATTTAACAAACAAATAATATACTTAAAACAAGTTGTATCTGAAATAACATATTTTATAATAAACAATTATACTGTTTCACATTTAATACCGGTGTATATAAACAAATAAAAAAATGCACCTAAGATTAAAATGAAGTTTTTTTGTCTCCATGATGTTTAGACTTCCCAGTCATCATCTCCATAAATTCTGAAAAAGAAAATGACGTTTTAGATTTTATATCCACAGTTCCCAGGGTATTGGAAAACAGATAAAAATGAACACTAGAATCCCATATAACATTTTGCCGGCAAGGCATTGGCAAAAAGGTATCAAAAGACATCAAAATGGGCAATTGGCCGTTATTAGGCCACGTGTTGCAGAAAATGTGATGGCATCCATCATTAATAAGTTATGATGAAAAAATGCGCTTTAGGATGATGGCATCCATCATTAATAAGTTATGCTGAAAAAATGCATTTAGGATGATGGCATCCATCATTAAAAAGGTTTTGGCAAAAATATGCCTTTTAGATGATGGCATTACATTATTTTTTTCCTAATGACAATAAAATGCATTTTTTACCGTCCAGGGAACTAAAATGTGCATAAATAATGCACATGCATAATGTGTGTTTATGTACAGGGTGTCCCATATAAAATTAAATACTATAATTTTGGAAAAACCATAAGAGATACAATAAAAATACTAGAAAAATACCTTTCACTGAACAACTTCTGCATTTAACTTTTTCTTGTATCTCTTATGGTTTTTCTAAAATTATAGTATTTAGTTTTATATGGGACACCCTGTACATAAACACACATTATGCATGTGCATTATTTATGCACATTTAAGTTCCCTGGACGGTAAAAATGCATTTTATTGTCATTAGGAAAAAAATAATGTAATGCCATCATCTAAAAGGCATATTTTTGCCAAAACCTTTAATGATTGAGATGGCATCATCCTAAATGCATTTTTTCAGCATAACTTATTAATGATGGATGCCATCATCCTAAACGCATTTTTTTCATCATAACTTATTAATGATAAATGCCATCACATTTTCTGCAACACGTGGCCTAATAACGGCCAATTGCCCATTTTGATGTCTTTTTGATACCTTTTTGCCAATGCCTTGCCGGCAAAAGATGTTATATGGGAATACACTTAGAACTTAGCAAAGTATGATGAAACACCCTGTATATTATATCAATATTAAAAAGATCCTCACACCCTGTGCCAACGACACCCTATACACTATACCAAAGAATATAATAGCTCTATTATATTATTTGACTATATTTTCTATGGCAATACTATTTTAGTAATTTAGCGTATTTTGGTTGGACTTTTTGGGGCGCTATTCACAAATTTGAAAGTTGTCTGAAAGTTAGAAACGTTTCGTTTTTATGATGTACATCATCAAAGTTGAAAATCAAAACAACCTTATTTTCACTATTGCCCACAATTTTTAATATACAGCGAAAGTGGCACATAATATTTAAATTTACACCTTTAAAACCCGTTTTTCCTTTATTTTCCTTTTTTCATTACATTTAATAGCTTTACTTTTAATAATTTTAATCACAGTGTCCTTGGCAGCATTAAAAGTATACTTGGTTGCAGCTTTTTAAAGTGAAAGTTTGATGATGATCTATATCTTAAAAATGAAACGTTTCCGTTGCTGCAACTTTCGAAACAATTGCCAAATTTTATAATTTCAGTTTAAGTAATTTGAATTTACTTTTATGACTTTCCTAATATTTCTAAATGCAGTATTTTAAAGCGAATCCAACGATGTAAGACACTAAGACACTTTACTTTATTTTCTTTAAAAAAATAACATTTATTATGTAAATAAATTATCTTTTGTTACTGAATGGCGTACGTCGCAATTTATCGTAGTTGCCATGAAAACAGAAACTAATAGAATATGTTGTAAAACAATTTAGCTTTCCTTAGTTTGAAATAAAGCTTTTGTGTTTCATGTATTTCTCTACAACGATGTTAAAATAATTTGGACGTTAAATTTGGTATTGAGATCAAATTATCTCAATACCAAATTCTTAAAATTACCTTAACATCGATGGAATACAAAAACACAAAAATATGTTTTTATTTCTTAAACTTTTAACGTAACACTAACAATTGTTTTTACAACATATTCTATTAATTTCTGTTTCATGGCAACTACGATAAATTGCGACATACGCCATTCTGTAACGGAACACAAGACAATTGTTTTTACATACTGAATCTGTTTTCATTACAACTACAGTAAATTGTGACGTGCACCATAATGGCGGCAGTATTGGGAAATAAATGTCGTTTTCTTTAAAGAAAATGAGCTGCATCTTATTGGGGAATTCGCTATTCATATATGAAAGTGATATAGTCTTTGTTTTTATAGGGTAAAAACTAAAAGTAAAGTTTAGAGCCCCCTAGTAAAAAAGTTTGAAAAGATAAAAATCGAATTCGTATTTTCTGAAGGTAAGTAAAGTATAAGGAGTGATTTTAGAGTGATCATGGCACTCTAGATTAAAAATAAAAAAATTTGTATTCCGACTAAAAATGATCTAAAGAATCAAAAAAACAAAAATTTACATGGTGTCCCATTTAAAAATCACAAATTCCAGTCATTTCCGGTAAAATCGGAAGTCGCAAAAACCTTACGTATACACCTAAAAATGACTTTTATTATTCTAACAACCCTATCAAATGTTGTCAGTATCGATAAAGAAATAAAAAAATGGCAGCCGAAAAAGTGATCTCGTGGGCACCCTGTATAATACACCCACTATTTTATCAAATATTTTAATTAAAGGTTTTTTATGCTATAGGTTTATTTTTTAACTAAAAGACTAAAAATACACCGGATTTTTAGAAAAGTAATTTAATTAAATAAATAGGTACAATTAAAGCCGACAATCTAAGACAGATGCGGTTCGAATTCACTTAATTTTATATTATAAACATACAACGGCTCTGGGGCTATAAATATAAACATAAAATATTTTTAACTTTGAGTGGAATTATAGTAAAGGCGTTCCGCAATCAACTATAACTTGGAAACGTGTAAATAATTTCTTTAACGTGCTTGAGATGATCTGAAACCATTTAAAACGCTGAAAATATAGTATCTGTCGTTTCTTATTTAAGACTACATAGCGAGGAGCCTTTATTTAAAAGGAAATACATCATTAAGCATTATTTTAATTCAGTTACCAATGAATTAAACTAATAAATGCAAAAACAATTACAACAAAACTTATTAAAACTCACAATAATTAATAATATTAATAGAATATATCTTGACCAGGTCTGACATGCCGCAATTCTTAATAAACTTCCCTCCTATGGTCTTTCAACTAAACTCTGTACTTGGCTGTCTAGTTATCTATCTGATCGTCGTATATCAGTTATTGTGGACGGCCATTCTTCAAGCTTTCACCAAGTAAATGCTGGAGTCCCCTTAGGGCTCAGTTCTGGCACCAACATTGTTCCTTCTTCACATCAACGACCTTCTCTCGTCCACAACTAATTCCATTCATAGTTTCGCCGACGATAGTACCCTTCACTCCAGTTTTCAGGTTCCTAAACCCATCACTAAACCTGACTTGGAAAACAAACGCAGAGCAATGCAGATATCTCTTTCGCAGGATCTTAATTTAATATTGGATTGGGGCGCCAAAAATCTCGTCCATTTTAATGCATCCAAAATACAATCATGTCCCTTGTCGCGAAAAAGAGTCATCAAATACTCATCCTCTACTTATGAGCGGCCAAATTTTACAGAGCAAACACACCTTCAATCTTGTGGGCGTCACATTTGAAAGTAACCTTAACTAGGATAAACGTGGGATAAACACATTGTATCTATAGCCACGGCAGCTTCAAAAAGCTTGGATTTCTCTTTCGAGCCAAAAAGTATTTCTCCCCTTCTAATTTATACACTTTATATGTCTCCCAAATCCGACCTACCTTGGAATATTGTTCTCATATCTGGGGCATGGCGTCCCCCACAACCCTAAACATTCTTGATTCTATTCAAAGAAGAGCTATTCGTCTCATTAATGACTCTTCACTTACAGAAAGGCTTCCCTCTCTTGCCCATCGTCGGGCTGTGGGGATTTATCGCTTTATTATAGGTATTTCCATGGCTTCTGCTCTGAAGAATTATCCAGTTTTTGTTCCTCCACTCACGGTTCCCAACAGAGAAACTCGTGGCTCCGCGCGTATGCATCCCTATACGATCCAACTGGACAGGCCCCGAACTTCCCACTTTGTTCGTTCTTTTATCCCTAGAGTTTCTAGATTGTGGATCCTGCTGCCCGCGGAGGTCTTTCCTTCCCCCAAATCGGTACGTTAGTATTTAGGCTTTTAGCCTTCGTGGTTTGTCCAAAGATAAAAAAAAAAAGAATATGACGGCTCTAACTTTTGTAGCGTTCTTTTTCCGCCAATTTATTTACATGCCTGGACGGGTATAATAAAGCAGACAACACACTATCGCGGAACAGAACGATAAAGCAAACGAAATTTTAAAAGCATATAGCTAAATGGCAGTTTCTCGGTATTCCGATCCGCGATAGTGTGCGGACTCCCATTTAGTTATATGCTTTTAAAATTTCCGTTCGCATCCATTCCGTTACGTTCCGGCGATAGTGCGCTGTCTGCTTAACTGTATCAGTTCATTACATTCATTGTCTTTAAACACTTACACGGTCATGCAAACCTGAAACGCACTTGCAAGAAACCAAATGTCAAATGAAGCTTTTCATACACACGATTTAGATGTACTCCGTCCGTTCTGCGTCAGTTTTGGCAGCTGGTGGCGTGATCAACTTAAACATAAGCGCGGATTCAGCGAAAAGGTTTTGTCAATGTATTTATTACTTTTTACTTTTTCAAATAACCTTGGTACATATCTATAAAATCACGCAATACATCTTCCTGGCACCAAAGAGCCATTTTGTTAACTCAAAACCAACAATATAACCGTAAACGACGTCCCTAAACTGAACAAGTTAACTGGACGTGTCCTACACATGCACAAGTTTGCAATGACGTGCGCTGGCGTAGCCAGGGTTTAGGGGCGGGAGGGGCGAAGTCCTTTTGGAGTTCCTATTTTTGAATATGGAGTTTTTGCTTTTTAGTAACCGTTTATAAAGTTTCCAATTTTAACGACGCCCCTGCGCAGAGTATAAGCTTTTCTTATCGCTTTTTCTTAAAACCTGACTTTTTTTGGAAGAGGCATTATGTTACCGCAGAAAAAATATTTTTTATTTTTAGGAATTATTCGTTTTGTATTAATAAAATACAAAAACCAAAAAAAAATTAAACTTTCTGTCAAAACTAAACAATATTAAATTCAAAACTACAACTATCCACATTAAAAACGTTTTATTTTGACATTTCTTTATGATATTTACTCTATCAATATGCCATTGTAATTTAAGTTTTTTTTTTTTAAACAGCCAATGTTAAGTTTTCAATATTGTTACAGACTTTCAAAAATGTGTTTAGATTCTAGAATTTTAGAGAGTTAGGATCATTTAATTTAGTTTGTTAATTTATTTAAATAATTTACCTTAATTTTTCCAAGTTCTTTCATCACTTTCGAAGGTTTCCGAAAACGCCCGAATTATCCATTAAGAACTTTTATGCCATCCTGTACTATGGAATTTTCACGATATTTTTCGAAGATTCTAGATCATTCTTTACTCTTCCACCATACTATAAAAGGGCGACGGGAAACCTCCGATCAGTTAGTATAGATTCGACTTTTGTGCTGTAAACTTCGAGACATTGACAAGTGAAGATTTTGTCGTTGTAACCATAGTTACGTTGGATTGTTAATAAAGGTATAAAAACGAAGACACGTGTTTTTATACGAGGTGTTCCGGAACAATATGGTCAGGATATTCAAAAAACTCTAATAAATCTTCAGTGTGGGCCAAATTAAACTGTCACACTCTTTAACTAATGATAACTTTTTATCTGTTGTGCCTATCTTTTTTATTTTTACAGGGCTAATAGGTAGATATATTATCTCTAGGTTTGTCAATTTTGGTCGAATAAATTTAGTTAGGACCGGACTTACTGGTCTTTTTCCAAAATGATGCATTTAACTTCGTTGCAAAATATATCGAATTTACCTATAATACCTTTAATTTTAATTATTACGTTTAATTTTAATTATTTACTGTTAAGTTGTGTCAGCATCCAACTCAGAAACCATGGTAATCTCACATTTTTGATTTTCAAAGCACACTAAAAGAAAGTTCCCTGTTAAAATCGAGAGAAATGCATGCTTTTTGAGGCGCATCATTTATCAAAACTAATCATAATTCCTGAATCCTCTAATTATTGACAGATTCGCGTTTAATGAATCATTTCCCATAGTTTCTCTATAAGAAAAACGTATTAGCTCAATTGTAGCTAAATCCCATTTCTTTTTCAACGAGGTTAAATGCATCATTTTGGGAAAAGTCCCGTAAGTCCGGTCCTGAGTGAATCTACTCGACCAAAATTGACAAACTTAAAGAAAACATATCTACCTATTAGCCCTGTAAAAATAAAAAGGTAGACTCAACAGATAAAAAGTTATTGTTACTTAAAAAGTGTGAAAGTTAAATTTGGCCCACCCTGTATATGGCTAACTCCGAGGCTAACTCTATATATTTTTTGTAATATGTTCATAAATATCGTTGTATTTTGCATAGTAAGAGATATATTTGAAGGTTCTAGAGGCATTACTTTTTTGTAAATTAGGAAAAAATTTGACATTGGCACTCTGTTAGGAATGACATTGGTTGTTTTGCAAAACAGCTTTTAATTCTTTAAATAAATAAAGAATTTAAACTTGTGATCTATAAAACCTGCAGCATTTTTGCCTGTTGACAAACGTGAGACGACAAAATAAGCACTAAAAAACAAAACTTATTTTATTAGGGGCTTTTGCAGGACTTTATAATTGTGATGGTATAATATTAATACTCATTGTTTGCTTCTATAAAAAGTATATAAAGAATTAAATAGAAGATTTTTTTAGAAAATATTATTTCTAACCGCGGTTTTGGCCAAAACCGAAAACCGGTATTCGAAAACCGGTTTCGAATACCGGTTTTCAAATACCGGTTTTGAAAAACCGGTTTTCGAATATCGGTTAACCGGTTTTAAAAAGCGGTTTTCAAATACCGGTTTTTCGGATAATCGGTTTTCGAATACCGGTTTTTTGGATAATCGGACCAAAATCGAAAAGCGGTTCTTCGAATATCAATTAATAGGTTTTTGGTTGATTGCGGTTTATATCTAAAAAAGAAAAACCGTTCATTTTGTAAAATCGGATATTGGTTGACAGATTATACAGGGTGGTTCATTTAACCTTAGACAGGCAAATAACCAGAAAACGGCGCATTTTAGAAGAAAATGTTTCTAATCAGGATTCTTGCGATTAAAATTGGTAATGTCAATTGCATATCAGGCAGCACTATATTGCGGTCATCCAGATAATCCCATGTTGACGGATTTAATACAATTTTTCTTATAATATACGTCGTGCCAGCTCGCTACTGTGTGTTGAACACTAGCAGGTCAAAATAAGACAAAAAAACATTCCGGATAGGATGACTAATCGAGCTTGCTTAGTGGCACGACGTATATAACAACTATGTACTAAAAATTACAACTTACTATAATAATACACTAAATTAAAATTTAAAAATCACCACTTTTCCTTTTCTGTTTTTTATTAACCGAATAAACCAAGAAAAAACACCGAAAATAGAATACCAATTTTAAATAAAGAGGAAAAAATAAATTATGTATGTATGTAATGTAATTTTTACATCACCTTTTAGAATCTTGCATTTTATTAACAGGGATGTTATATTTTTATTCTTATTTATATTTAACCAATTTCTTTTGAAGAATATTCTAGGATGAATAATGATTATCACTTAACACCACAGCTCATGGGCAAATCCGACTCTTAAAAAATAAAATACTGCCTTATTTGTTTCAGTACATTGCAGTGAAGTGTTACTTTAACTAATACTTACTGTCAGCATCAACTTCTTCAATGAGTTCTTCCAGGATCTTTTTGTCGAAGAAGCTGACCCATAAGGCGCAAGATGTCTGCTACCATGTCACAAAGGAATGCTACCGGATTTTTTGGCTGTCAAAAGCTTCAAAAGCTTTACGGAGAACTATAAAAATAATATAAGGTTTTAACTTACAGCGATTTTTTAAAGATTGATGTTACTTTGAGTTGTGAGGTGATACATGGGAACTGGGACAGCAAAGAGGTGGCAGTATCAAAAATAAAACTCAGATAATCAAACAGGGTGTTTCAGAATTCATTAAAAATATTTTAAGGGCATCTTGTTGAAGTCAAAATAAGACGTTTTTTTCTATAATGCCAAAAAAGGTACCCGCTCCAAAATTGTTTGTAGATTAACTTTAAAGGTTTTAAAATGAGTAAACTTAGTTTTTTATTTTTACATTTGAACCAGCTGCAACTTGTACGAAAACATTTGGTTTACAGCCTGGTCTATTGCTAATTTTTAATAGCTATTTATGTATCAAGGGCGTTACTAGGACTATAACGCCCTGAAGGTCGGCCGAGGCTAGATTTCGACCTGATGGGCATTATAGTCCAGTAAAGCCCGTGGTGCCTACAATGCTTTATGTTTTACCCAAAAGAGTTTTCAATGACTAATTACATTATTTATTCGCAATATAAAAAATAAGTTGCACCTGTACCTGTATACGTAAGTAGATAATGACTGGTGTTAAGTTTGACTTTGATGTTTCTATTAGTTAGTCAGTTGGCATTTTTTATTTAACGATTTTGCTTAAAATGGAAGAAATTCCACAAAATATAAGAGAAAAGGCCATAAAAGCGACCGAAAATCTTTTTGCCAGTTAAATCAAGGCAACAATATGATCGGGAGTATGGCATATTTGGTATTTGGAAAGATGCGAACGCAATTCTTCAAATAACCGAAACCGTTTTAATGGCATATTTTCAGGAACTGGTAAGTTATTGATTTTATTTTAATACATAAGTTTAACAAACTTTATTATTTTTAGTCGGAAAAATACAGTCCGAACTCTCTCTGGAGTATTCCACCCTAAGGTCTATGTTGATGGTCTATGAAAATATAGACATTTCGCAATACCATCGTCTCATATCTTTTTTAAAAGTTAAGTCGAAAGGATACGTCCTGAAGAAGTCTAAAGTTTTGGAAGGAGAACAAATATTAAAATTTATTAAGAAGGCTTCTGGTGATATCTACTTGGTACACAAAGTTATATTGGTAATGGGTGTTTTTGGAGGTTTAAGACGAGATGAGTTGGTCAAAATGACTATTGATAACATTGAAGATAGAGAAACAGTCTTGGTTATAAAGGTACCAGAAACTAAAACTTCAACTTCAAAAAGTTTTACTATCATTGAAGAAGATTTAGGCGCTTTAAATTTAATAAAAAAGTACACATTTAACACAGCACAACATTAAGACATTTCAAAATTGTAATTTTTATTTTGGCAATAAAGTTTAATTTTTAGTATTGTTTAAAGAAAAATTATTTTTTGTATAAACTTGATCTTTATTGTGAGAGAAATAAAATTGGATAAGCAATAAAATTTCCATATTAGCGCATTAGGGCATTATAAGCGGGGCATTATCATAATGCCCGCTTATAATGCCCCTAGGTGTGATAGCAGGTATTATTGCTACCATAACATATTCCGTTTCTAAGGTATTACAGATCAATAATAGATGGGTAAAACGTAAATATAATTTTGGTTTTGTTACCTTAAGTTTCTATAGAAACCGTTAAACATATTCTTTAAATACCACTCACTTAACAAAATATAAAATGCTGCCCGATTAATGTCAAATTATTTAAAGTTTTTATGAGTTTAAGAAACAGTAATTTTAGGGATAAAATTTATTGTGTGTGTTTTTAAGTTAAGGTAAAAATAACAATAAACTATTTGACATGTACTTAATACAACTTTGAGAGAAACACTCACCTGCAATTTGTTCTGGGGAAGTTCATCCTGGAAATAAAAATGAAAATGTTAGAAAACTAAAAAAAAAAAAAAACCGATACAGTAATGTTTATAAGTTCCTCAATACACTTTTAAGGAATATTATTGGTAACATAAGGGATTCATAATGTGTGGTTTTATCTATACCTTCAGCCAAAACAAAAAGTTCATTGAGATTGCGTGAAAAGGAGACAATCTAACGCGTGCAGAACACTAAGATGTAGCGATTATAAAAAGAATGACGTCAGGTAAACATGGTGACGCATTGATCCCGCTTATTTGTTCTTGCTTTATTTGCCTATAAACCTTTTAATTTGGCTGAACATCTACACATTATCTACAGCAGATCACTGATTATAAACAAAAAGTAAATACCATTATGTTATGTGTTTTTAACGTTAACTTGTAATTAAAAAAAATAAAGAATTTTCTTGAGTTCACCTTCCACTTAGTTCAAAAGTCAAAGAAGAACTGGAAAACTCACATTTAGCAATCGGATGTAGTTTCAAGAGTTATAGTTGGTTTCAAACTTGCCGGTCTTATTTTCTATAGCCCACGCTTTATTAAGCTCTATTATACGAGGGTTATGCTCTTCATAACCAAAATAGTGCGTCAAATTATGACTATGATTTTGAAAAAGTGGATGAATAGCAAAATGTCAACCATAAAATTATTAATCTATATTAATATTATAAAGAGGTAAGGTTTGCTACTTTAATTGTTTGTTTGTTTATTTGTTTGTAAGGCTAATCTTTGGAAATACTGAACCGATCATGAAAATTCTTTTACAATCAGAAAGCTGCATATGACTTAAAGAATTTAAAACCATCTGGAAGCTGCTGTGGTTAAAGATGTAAAATGGTGTTTGTGCTATATAGGGTCTAAGCAAAGCACATAAAAATAATTCTTTGAATTGCAGAACTGTGTTGTTAGTATAAAGGTGATAACAATTTAGCTTAATTATTTTCTTAATATTAAATGTGTTAATAAGAAATTTTCGTTTAAATATTATGATTATTAATAATGATAAAGATTTTAGTGATACCTACTGCTGTTCTCTTAAAAAATCGAAAGGAGGTAATTTTGGATAGGTGATAGTTTCTTTGTGTATTTATAGGATAAACCTCGTATTTGATATACTTCACGAAAAGAGAACAAATTGAAAGCAGTAGCAGAGTCTCGTATTTTTAGAATATAGGTAAAACAAATGTTGTTTCGCTGGAAGTGTATACATAAAACCGTTTGATATATGAGATGAACATTTTTTTAATGTTGATGACTCATTAGCGTACCTCTGGAGTAAGCTTCAGTATTATATTATTAATTAAACGGTGCAGCGCGTTTGTATATTTAAAGTTTTTAAAAAACATATTATTTCTCAAAAGCAGTAAAATAATAACACAAATTCGAGTAAGTAGCCAATGAATTATTTAGGAAGACTTAAGAAAAAGAAATAAAATATATGTCGAGCCACTTCAAAATGTATCTATAGCAACGACAAGCGAGATCTATGCGTCATCCTATTATGAAGATGTTTATATGCAGGTGTTTTTGTCTTATCTCTACCTGCTTGTGTTCAACTTACAGGAACTCAGTTGAACGTATTGAGCCAGCACGATGTGTATAATTTATTTAAAATGGCCCTGTTTAAACTATTAGTGTTTTGTAATTACTAAGCTTATAGATATTTTAAATTTACATTTTTTTAAATTTGGGAACCGCCTTCAAAGCTTTAGAGCCTAAATATAATGGACTGTGGGTATTTTAGAGAGATATCTAACCTAAAAGTTTGGAGAGCTAAAGAAAAACATACTCTTGCAGAAGTGCGTTCATAAATAAAATGTAAAAGTAATCCTTGTACTCTGTAATGGAATCAAAATGACATTTGAAATGTATTACATTGTAAAAGCAATTTTTGAACGCTACTCAGGAAATGAAATGTAAATGTCCCTTGTAACCTGGCATGTAACGGAAAATAATTAAAAATGTTTATTTATTTATTTATAAACTAATATAAATTACAATTTTAATATACTATAAATAAATTTATAAACAAATCAATACTTATTAATGCAATACATTTTAAAAAAACCTGTATGTTTGTGTTTGTATAAAGATATTCTTATTTTGAATTTGAAAAAGTTTGTAGGTATTTTGTGGTTTGGAGAAAAATTAGTAGCTAAATAAAAAGAGCCTAAAAATGAACAAAGTTGTTCTGACAACCATAGTAGCATCAGCAAAATATTTTTTGTTTCTTTTTAAAAACTTTTAAATCTAAAAATTATAAAAATTTCGTTTGTTTCCTATTCTTTTAAGAGACAAATATGAAATGCGCAAAATCGGTAAATTGTTACCGCGCTTGTGAGCACGGTAAAGAATGTAATACAGAGTTACATTTCCAGACTATTTTTGAACGCTGTAAGACAGAAAGCAGTGTAATAAATAATACATTTAGGAACGACCTCTGTAACAGAAATGTAAGAAATGTGTACTTTGTAATGATTTATGAACATTGTTTACCACCTTTAAAGAAAAAAGAAAAACGGATGATTTTGACAGTGCCCTATATTTTCAAAATTTCCATAAAAAGCTTTTTTAAACATGCATTGCGCATCGTATTTTCTCTCAAGTTTGATTTTAGCTGTTTAAAACTAGTCATGTTTGATTAATACAATTTTTATTTTTGTTATAAATCAGTATCATGCTTGCGACAAATCTTCTTTTGAATAATTACATTTACACCTGCTACTTCAGTGGGTCCAGTAAATTATGCGTAACATTATCGCCAATTTATCGTTTGCAAAATTCAATAAACATCTAATTAATCAGGAGGAGCTATTGGAATAGTTTTGCCAAATTAATAAAACATAATTAATTTTGTTACGTAAATAGATAACTAACAATGGAATGCAAGGTACTCGAAATCATGCGATTAAAACTAAATTAAAAAAAAAGGAGTTAAAGAAGCAATTAAAAAAAAACAGGTTTTCAAAAGTGTTTAAAATATATTAGGTAAAAACCCTGCATGTCAAAATTGGTCATAATCGAAGTAGCCGCAACTTTTTACACATATACCTTTTCTTTTTAAATTGAACCAACGTGGGAATGTTTTTAGTAAATATGCAAAAACAAATTCTAAACAGTTACGTTTAATACCGTTTTCTAAATTTCAAACCTACACCTTATATTTTGACCCCGTATTTTACTGCACAGACAAAAAAATGAATGTTTTGTATTAAAATTTCTTTATATATTATTAACCTTAAATTAAAAGTATTTGGGACACATCGTTTAACAAATATAATGCAAACAAAACACAAATTCTAGATGCCAAGGACTAGATAATTCACTCACGAAGTATACTGAATATCGGTTAACCGGTTTTAAAAAGCGGTTTTCAAATACCGGTTTTTCGGATAATCGGTTTTCGAATAACGGTTTTTGGATAATCGGACCAAAATCGAAAAGCGGTTCTTCGAATATCAATTAATAGGTTTTGGTTGATTGCGGTTTATATCTAAAAAAGAAAAACCGTTCATTTTGTAAAATCGGATATTGGTTGACAGATTATACAGGGTGGTTCATTTAACCTTAGACAGGCAAATAACCAGAAAACGGCGCATTTTAGAAGAAAATGTTTCTAGTAAGAATTGTTTGAAATAAAGGGGCAAATTTAATGGTATTATAAAATAAAAACTACAACTTACTATAATAATACACTAAATTAAAATTTAAAAATCACCACTTTTCCTTTTCTGTTTTTTATTAACCAATAAACCAAGAAAAAACACCGAAAATAGAATACCAATTTTAAATAAAGAGGAAAAAATAAATTATGTATTATGTATGTATGGAATTTTACATCACCTTTTAGAATCTTGCATTTTATTAACAGGGATGTTATATTTTTATTCTTATTTATATTTAACCAATTTCTTTTGAAGAATATTCTAGGATGAATAATGATTATCACTTAACACCACAGCTCATGGGCAAATCCGTAATCAACGCAAAAACGATTAATAGAGAATAATTACTTTCCGATTTTCTGTTAACTGTGGTTTAGAAAAGCCTTTTTCGGTTTTGAGAACCGTTTTCGGTTTTTAAAGACCGTTTTCCGGTTTAAAAACCGTAAATGAGACAAACTAACTAAAAAACTAACAAACTAACTAAAAACTAACAAAACCAAACCAATAGATTAAGTTATTGTTATTGATAAGGTTAATGTATTAGTTTGCGGCTAAACACATATTAGAAGTCGTATTCTATAATATATCCTGTTATTTTGACTTATTCAAGATTCCCATGCGCCCATTTCATACAGAATTTGCTGAATTCATACTCTACTTGGTTTATGTTGAAATTTTGTAATTTTTAACGTAGAATTACGTTTGATGTAAGCCTACATTTCTTCCCAAGCTTTTGGTATATTTCTTACTACTAAGTTATTAAAATAATATTTATATAATACTCAACTAATTACCTCAGGTTTTGCACATACAAACGGAGATATAACCCATTTACTGGGCGACAAAATAATTAGTTGTACATGTTTTAAATCACCTCCATCCATTGTCTTATTGGGTTTTTAAAAATATTGGTTTACACTTACAACCCAATTTTCTATTAGTGAGAAAAAATTGTCAATCATATTTTGAGGCCATTTTATATTTAAAATTTCATTTATTATTATTAATTTTTAAATTGCGATAATAACGTATGTCCTAAAAGTTTTGGCACAAAACTCATTGTCTTTAATTTTAACAAAAACAAAATAATATCAAGTTGCCTTTGAAAACAAAAAGTTTATTTACCTTATTTACTGTCAGTTGAGATTTATTTATTTTGAAGTTTTCGCTTTAAGATGTCGTATAAATTAGAAATAAGAAAAAGTATCTACAAGTTAGTTGGGCGGATACCCAAAGCTGAAATCTGTCGAATATTCCAGAATGAAAACATTTCACGCAGAACCATTTATAGAACAATAGCGGAGTGCGAGCAGGGAATACCATGTCTGAATCTCCCAAAGTGGAAGACCACGTGCATTTACCGCACAGAGGTCAGAGAGATTGGTGAGAAGAGCAAAAACCAGATTGGAATGTCAACGAGGAGACTGGCTAGGCAATACAGATCTTCTAAGAGTACGATATCGTTGGAATTGAGGAGGAATGGTCTTAAATATCGAAAGAGACGTAAGTGCCCCAAATACGCTCAAGCGCAGCATTAAAAAAAAACGATAAATATTGTGTGCCAAAACTTTTAGGACATACGTTACAATAATTATTATAAAAAGTAAGCGTCATAACTTTATATATTATAACAAGCTTGGTAGAGTCTGTAAAAATCCAGGTTATCACGTCGTGCCATTTTAAAATTACAATGGAAAATGTTTGTAAATGCGTTACTGTGAACACCTATTGACACCTTAAAAATATATAAGGGCTCGTACATAACCTTGAACCTTTCCACAATTATTTTTAGTATTCGATCTAAATTAAACAAAATGTAATAAAAAAATAAATCAGAGAGAAATTTATCGGCATATGTTTACGGTAAAGTAATAAATGCTAGGCCTAGCTTTTTTTTAAATATTAGAGCTTTTAAAACAATTGTATTAGTATACCATTTAAGGTAAAATTAAAGTTTTAAAAATTCAAGATATATTTTGTTAAGAAAATTTGTTTTTTAAAAATTAAAATGTTTAAATTTAAAAGAATGTAATCACATTTTTTTCTCAATAAAAATGCTAAGAAATAGCAAAAATGCGCATATATTTTATACTAGGGGCCTTAGTTTTTATATTATTAAAAGTGTAGTTATATTATTATAAATTATGACAACTATTTTAATAGTTTTGGGGTTGTAATAAAAAAATGCTTACAGCATTTACAAGAATATTTTCTTTGTAATTTGTAAATAATAGGTATATAGGAAATTTAAAAAATCTTTAAAGTAATTAATTTTCTTTGTTTCAAAAATATTAATAGTGTTTAAAACATTTTAACTTTTTAGTACCTATTTATCCTATTGTTTGTAAATGTTTAAAAACATTAATTAGTGTGCAAAATATATGACAGTATAGTAAGAACATTTTAAAAGCGCAAATTCGGTACACTTTAAAAATAATAGAAAAAAAAATAAAAAGGCCGCCTGCAATCGGACTATTTTATACAAAGGCGCCGCTATCCTTTACAGCGACAGCGCCGATTCAACTATGGGATAGAAATTCATTATTTTGGCCAAAAGTAACTTTGAAATTTTAATGGGTCATGCTGTGTATTTCAAAGTAGACACTCAAACTACATGTACGCAAAATTATAAAAGGATATGACGACTTCTATTGGGGTAATAGGAAACTTGAAAATGTATTTTAAGTAAACATCACACACACATTTAATCTACTTAGTTTATTATTTGCCTTGTTTACTAAAAAAGTAAAAGGGTTTAAATAATAAAAGCTATTGTTGTGTTTCCGATGCAGTCTCACGAAGTCTAGCTACTTTTGTCAAAAGATTTTTACCTTCTTCTTTATCAGTTTTTGTACTTACAATTGCCTTCCTACTTTTTGCTACTTTTGAGTGTAAGGACAGATACAAGATTTTTATAATTTACAAGGTTTTCCATTTTAAAATTTTATATGTTTTGTCCTACACTGTATATCCTAAAAGATATAAGCATTCTGATGAAAGATATGGATTCTACAGAATCTACCCCAACAAAACAGTGTTTTTTTATTTATTTTATACGTTGAAAAATAAAAAAGGTTGGGAAGATGTATCTCTATTACGCTTCTAAGAATAATTTAAAATTATTTTTCAGATTTGGATGGTCATATTTCCTAAACTAATTGAGATAGACACATCAAATGTAGAATTTTTTGAAGCATTTTAAAATATTTATTTGTTGGTGATATAATATTCAGGGTACTCCATTTAAAAAAATCATACCTATTGTCGTACCCTGTATATCATATGAGATAATAATCATCGGATTACTAATTAGAATACTACCGAATTAACCAAACAAGCTGACATTGATATTGTACAATAAAAAATAATAATGTTAAGGGGGTATAAATTTATAATAACATATAATAAGTTTTAGGTTTCAAAAAGCATTTGTAATAATTTATAATATTTTTCAGTAAAAATCACCTCATTTTAAGTTAGATTGGTAAGTTTCAGAATTTTGACCAAAAAAATTAATTTCTATCTCATAGTGCGATGACCAGCTGCATCAACCGGCATATCATAAAGAAATATAGCAAAGGCGGCCGCGAGGACAAGCATGCCGATTTATTTGCTTTAAACTTTTTGTGATTTTTTTTTTATCAAAGAGCACCGAATTTACATTTTTAAACTGTTCCTTTTATACTTCTTGGGGCTTTGCGCTTTTGAAAAATCACTGAATTTGGTTCACAACACTACATATTTGAACACGAATTATTTGGATTTCCTCAATTCAATATTTGTTTTGGCACCTATTTACTTATTTATTTTTTAATTTTAACTAAAACTTATTAAAAGAAAACCTGGATTTAATTACAGATGAAAATGATCGAAAAATTTAGGCTTTTTCAAACGATAGAGTTGACAAAATGATTCTCACAAAAGTTTGTTCACGATCACACCGAATTCAAATACTAATAAAACAAATCCCTTTAAATTCAATTATTTCTTTGGCATGTTACTTTACCAACGTATCAAGCGAAAATTACTAAACACTATTTATCTGTACATTAAAATGAATGGTAGCAATTTCGATGACAAAATATAGCAAAACTGATTAAATTTTGGGTAAGGGATAGCTAAGCAATATAAAATCAAGTGAGTTTTCAATTCGGGATCAACATCTATCAGTTTATACCTGAGACTGCCAAAAACGTTGTGTGAATATTTAAAATAAAGACAATAAAAGTTCGTATTTTTTTCTGATACTATCTTATAGGTATTGTAATGGCTTTAAGATTTTTTTGGAAAGAATCACGTTGTGTGTCAAATCAGTGTAGGTTTATGTTGGCGAAGTATTTGGACGTTTTCGCTCAGAAAATTTTTGACTGTTGTACAAAAAAACCTTCACGAAACACCTGGGGTGTTGATACAGTGGTTTTTCCGCAAGGAAGATGAATTTTTAATAAGGAGCGCTTGATTTTTTATATTTGTCCGAAAATATAGGTTATGTTTGTGACGTCACCTTTTTGCCATAATATTTTTTTATCTGACAAAATAAACCAATACTTGCATACCATAAAATAAAAGCACTAAAAAAACATTAAAAAAAAATTGTATCTTATCCTTAATAACGATTTAAACGTAAATTCCCTGTAAAAAAATATCCAAAGGTCAGTGACCCTTGTTTACAGGTTTTAAAATTCTCTGTAATTGCTGTACTTATAACTACTCAATTTAAATATAAACAGTAAAAACTAAACATATATAAAAGTCCAATGACTAAAAACCAAAAAAATAACACCAAAACCTCGAAAAAACCTTCCAGTACGATTGTAAACAAAGAATTACGGAAAAAGATTACGTCACAAAATTTAGCAAACATAGGCTTAAATGGGATCGAGCGCTCCTTATTAAAAAGTTTATTTTTCTTGGTTTTTCCGTATCCTGTTTAAAGACATCCTAAAACCGCGTCCAAACTTGCAAAGATTCGCCAAACATTCTTCCCAACTAAACAACCTGTTTGCGAGCTCCGTTGACAACAAACAACCGACAAGCTCTGAATCATCGGCGAATCATTCGCCAAACCCTTGAAACGTCGTGAATTCCATCGACGTCCGAGCTATGTGGCGCGTTATGCGGCGTGTAGCGGCAGGGCAAATTGCGGCTTAACGATACCTGTCATTAGGTTAAAAGAGAGAAGCCATAGAACAATGTGCTAGGGAAATCACCAGAAGAAGTTACATGGGTAAAACCATAGTAATTTATTCGAACAGCCAGGCAGCCATCAGGGCGATCAGTTTATGCAAGATCAGCTCTAAGCTAGTGCAGGACTGCGTTGCCGCCCTGGAAGAGGTGGGTGCGTCCAACAAACTAACTATTGCCTGGGTACGAGGACATGAGGGCCACCAGGGCAATGAGGAAGCCGATAAACTGGCAAAGTAGGGCGCTGGCAGGGCAATGGTAGGCCTCGAGCCCGACCGTGTTATTCCGTCATGCCAAGTAAGGTCATCTATTAGATCATGGATCATAAGGGAATCCCAAGACTGGTGGAGAAGAACACCAGGACAACGTCAGGCGAAAAAATTCATAAAGGCATAGGCGCCCAAATTTACGAAATCTGAATTACAACCGGAAGGCAGTAAGAATTATAGTTGATCAACTAACAGGTTACTGCAGACTGAATAAACACCTGGAAACAATAGGCCTGGCAGAAGAAAACCTATGCAGGTTCTGCCAGGAAGAAGAAGAAACCGCAAAACACATCTCTCCTTTGTCGTCTGCGGTTTGCAAGGCTGGGTGAGGAAAACCTAAAGCAGCAACATTTACCAAGGAGCCAGTTTCAAAATTGTGGGGTCTCATTAAAGAGACGGGCTTGGATAGCGTGCTCTAACATATGGATGGAGGATACACAATAAACCTGAGCTGGTTGCAGTGTTAGAGGATTACAGTTCACCTCCAAACTAATCTAATTTAATCTAGGGTAAAAGAAAATGATACTTAAATCCTAGTTAGTCGACACTGGACCATTTGGCATTGGACTAAACGATTCAATCAAGACATGGGATAAGTTGTCACCATAATTTAAATTTTTGTGTAACATCGCGCATTAATGTCGAATCTAGCCAAATGACGTTTGTACTTTTTTTTTGGATTTTAATAAATGTCCACGTGTACTAAAAGACATGCATTTATTTTAAATTAGTGTAAGTAATAACTGAACATTGTAAGTTTTGTTATCGTGTACATTTAAGTAGTTACTATGGGAATTTATCAATAATAATAGGGCGATTTTTACGTGATTGAAATGACATGCCTTAAGTATACATATGTTGTCGTAGGTAAAATAAAGCAAATTTAATATCAGATTTTAGAAGTTGTCAATTTGTCTTGTTAGTAGGTTTTTGTGCGATTTTAAGAATCACTAACGCTATTTTTCAATATATTTATTATACGTTAGTTTATACACTGTGTGAAAAAGTCCCGGAACCCCTTAATAATTCGCAAATGCGCTCATTTATCGAAAAGTCTTCCAAATAAAGTTTATAGATATATTTTAGATCTATTTTATAAAAATATGTTTACATGTACAGGGGTATCACAACGAAGATATAGACACAAGTTACCTTTTTTAAATAGAATGGTGTACATTTTATTGGATTTTTGAATTTTCCACAAAATTTTAACATGACTTTGTGTAACATATGCTATACCCAAACTCACTAGTTTAAAAGATACAAGGGTTAAAAAACTATTTTATCGATATTTTTATTTTTCACCCCCAATATTTACCTAGTTACATTTACATAGTAACATTTTTGGGTATGTATGACATGTATAAGTGACGTTTGGTAATTATTGAGCAGTTATTCTCTCTTTCTCAGAAAGTGCCATGACTAGTTATTTTAAATAGTTTAACTAACAACTGCTCAATGATTACCAAACGTTACTTATACATGTCATACATACGCAAAAATGTTACTATGTAAATGTAACTAGGTAAATATTGTAACAGGTGAAAATAAAAATATCGATAAAATACTTTTTAAACCCTTGTATCTTTTAAACTAGTGAGTTTAGGTATAGCATATGTTACACAAAGTCATGTTAAAATTTTGTGGAGAATTCAAAATTCAATAAAATATACACCATTCCATTTAAAAAAGGTAACTTGTCTCTATATCTTCGTTGTGATGCCCTGTACATGTAAACATATTTTTATAAAATAGATCTAAAATATATCTATAAACTTTATTTAAAAGACGTTTCGATAAATGAGCGCATTTGCGAATTATTAAGGGGTTCCGGGACTTTTGCACACAGTGTATACGTTTATATAGGCGTTATTATTATTATTTTTTTTTATTAAAGCAACAAAATAAGAAAGGTATAAATAGTAAATCTAAAATTTGGATTAGCTTCTATAAAGGTGTTTCCTATGGATGACTTAAATCGACGACATTTCGAGTAACTAATTTGTGTAATTTAATTATAATTACGTTTAATCTGTTTTGACAGCCTCTAGAAAACATCTTTATTTCTTACAATTTTTGTCAGGTGTCTAAAGTGTATGTTGTTCATTTATATTTTTTAATTTTTCGGAAATAAAATTTTTAGCAAAAAATCGCACGGCGAGACATTTTGTTTCTCCTTGTCGTCCTCTTCGCAACCTATACAGTGTGGATTGAAGATATGTTCTGTATTGGTTAGGCGGATTCATTTAATTGATGTTATTTATTTGGGTACCCGCCAAAAATGATTTAAAGCAAAATAAAGAAAAACCCAAAAAAAAAAATCTAAGACAAGTATCTAAAAACAAAAAATTGACGTTTCATGCAGTGTGTCTACGTAAGTTGGCGTCATATGGGAACTTTTTTTATTAATAATTTTACGAAAAAAGTTATTTTTTATAAAAAGGTTCTGCATAATCTAAAACCTAAAATGCAGTCATTAGATATTTTTTTTCTGTAGTATACGAGTAACTAAAAAAATATGAATTTTGTTTAAGGGGAAAGTACCTTTACATTTGAAAATATCGAAATGTATTATTAGGAAAACATGTTTAGGAATAAAAATAACTCTCAAATATACAAAGTCGTTCATTTACAAAAAACAATTCTTTAATTTTTATGCGATAACGAGCGTTTCTGTGACTTTTCGCAGTTTTGGCAGTTCTGAAGCATTTTTTAGATTTTACATTTCAAAATAGGTATTTACAAATGTATAAATTTAAATTTTCATCGTTTTACTATAAAAAATTAAAAAAATTGTGTTTCTTGAAAATAAAAGAGTTTGCATATTTAAGAGTTATTTTTACCTCGTATACTGCTAAAATAAATGAATATCTAATAAGAACTTTTTATTAGGAATAACTTTTCTCACAACAATAATAATAAAATGTTTCCCATATGTAGATATATATATATATATATATATATATATATATATATATATATGTATATATATATATATATATATATATGATATATATATATATATATATATATATATATATATATATATATACAATTTAATAAGAGTTTAAAATTCTTGGGCATTGGGCAGAAATAGTACTTTATTATTATATATATATATATATATATATCTGATATATATATATACATATGACAAAATAATAAGAATTAAAACTTGGCATTAACAATAAATTACTTTCTTATTATATCTATACTGTATATAAATATCGAGATTATTATTAAAAATATAAAAAGCAAAATAAATTAAGACTACTGTTAAGTAAAATAGCTTTATGCTTGTTTTTATTTATAAATAATGTATTTTACTCTTTTATATAGTTTAGTTAAAATTTACGTAAGTAGCAAGACAAAAAGTAAAAGTTTATTTAACAAAGGTTATAATTTTGATTACGTTAAAATATAAATGGATTTATCAAAATAGATTGTTTTAATTTTAAATATTTCTGTATATCATAAGGCGATTATTTTTAACGTCTTTGTTCTAAAAAATATTTTTATTTAAACACAAAAGAAAAATGGATATTTTTTTAATTAACTTTAAATTTTCTAAAAAACTATAGCCATTGAAAAACATCGATTGCTTTTTCATGCATTTTATTTAAGTGTCAGTGTCAAATATATCTTTTGACCTTTTTATTTTTAGAAGTAATATTTTTGCAATTTTTAAACACCTTGTATATTTTGGGGAAATTATTTTCGTAGCTTTTAGCATTTCAAAAAGGCAAAAATTTTTATAAAAAAAACTGAAAATTTCGAGTTGTGCCTATCTGGTTTCAAAGCAGCTTTTTCGCATTATTATTCAAGAAGTTCGTCAGTAAAATTTTTCGAAATATGAAAAACACTTAGTATATGAAATCCCAACATCACTATACATACAACCGCGTGCACTAATATTTTCAATTTTATTCTCACAACTCACTATCACCGCACATCACCAGTCTTAAAAACGCAAAAAATTGTAAACATCAATAAATTCACTAAAATTTTTCGTTAACCTTCATGATTGATGAACTTGTTTTTGAAAAACCAGATCATAAATTTCAAAATTATTTTCTTTTCAAAAAAAAAAATTGCGTACCGAAATTTCATGTACATCCAGCCACGGTGATATTCCCCATTTACTTTTATTGAATTCAATCAGTTGCACTCCCTTTAACGCCATTATACTCAAAATTTGAGTGTTGACTGAAATAATCAAAACTGATATACCGGTCTTTTTATTTTGGCTTATATACTTGCTAATAATAAAATCTGTTGAATTTGCGTTTGATATTAAATAAAATATAACATTTTTTTCGGATCAGTGGCGCACACAGGCAAATATCCAAAAAAGCTGGCCAAAAACGCTAAATACTAGTAATTTGTTAGTTTTCAAAAGAGGCGTAAGATTAATGAGCAAGGATCAACCAGGATAAGTTTAAATACTTAGGTGTGAACAGGGTCCTTAATAAAATGCATTTAAAATTTTACTCTCTTGATATACTCTTGACGTCAATCAGGTCATTTATACTAACTTAATAATATTTCAAACTGTTTAACTGGTAAAGGAGTCAAAATATTTAAAACTCATTAAGTAATTTCTACTAAATTTCCTATGGTTTTTAGACAGTTTGAAATATTTCCTGCGTAATTTGTTCTTGGTAAAATTTTTCGATTGGCGCACGCGCACTTTTGTTTTTAAAAATTGCTTTTATAGTTCTTTCATGGAAGAAGGTATGGTAGATCAAAATTGAAGGGATTTTTGCAAACACAATCATTGTCATTTATTTCTAATATGTTGTCAATGTTAAGTTTTTTCCAATTTCCAAGAAACCGATGTTTAAAGTATTTTTAAATATATCTCTAAATGCAGAAAAATACAGATAGTATATTTACAAACATATTACAAAGTCTTCAAAAATTATAAAATAATTAATTGGTTGTTCTTAAGTCTTGGGAAGTTAGCAAACCTTATTGTCAAAACAAATTTCCCACTTTTTTTAATAGAAAAACCAATATTTTTAATTGTCAAGTTTTTACACGTTTTTTCCACCCAGTTCCTTTTTTTATCTTTGGACAATCCACGAAGGCTGAAAGCCTAAATACTAACGTACCGTGGGTGTCTTAAGCAGGAGTAAGAGGAAGTTTGTTAACACGGGACTTAAAAACTTGAAGATTCTGGGGGAAGGAAAGACCTCCGCTGGCAGTAGGTTCCACAGTCTAGAAACTCTAGGGATAAAAGAACGAACGAAATGGGAAGTTCGGGGCCTGTCCAATTGAACCGTATAGGGAGGAGGGACTATACTGGATAATTCGTCGGAGCAAAGCCGTTATAGAATCTATAGAAGAGCGATAGATCTCCCACAGCTCGACGATGGGCAAGAGATTAGATAATTATTAGGCAATTACTTGCCTAATAATTTTTCAATAATAAAACATTGTAAAAAAAAGTTTTAACTTTCCCAGGGGCACAAGAGAGATTTTAAATTTTTTATCTAAAAACCGAGACAAGGGACAAGGGACCCACACTAAATACATATATAGGCCTTAAGAGAGACACTTTCAAAGAGAACATTTTTTGCGAACAAAAAGTGCTTTTTGGTTAGCAAATCACTAAAAATTTTTTAGCTAAATTTGATCAAATTTACGAAAAAAATACAAATTGAGAATTTGCTTTTAAGACTTGAATTTTCTCTGGGATAGCTGACCAAAAAATTTTTTTTTTTTCGCAAATATAAAAAAAATCTTTACCAAAGTGTTTCTCATAAGACCAATAGTATACCGGATCAGCTAAATAAGGCAACACATAGGCAATGTGAGGAAAAGAGACTGTCGAACGTGAATACCGACATGTAAACATTTGGGAATGGATACGTCACGTACATCCTTTGTTGTTGCTTTACTGGTCGATATACCTTTATTTATGGCTTATAGGTAAAAAGAAATTAAAAATCGTAGTTGCGCGCCTGGACTTGATGATGATGATTTTCAGTTTTTGGCCAGGTTTTAAGTACAATTCGCCACTGTGTGACGACAACTGGTGAAAATATATTTTCATCTTTTTTCAAATGACCCAACATACCATTTAATAAATCTTCAGTAAATTAAACCTATAAAATTGCCCTGTCAAGCATTTTTAATATAAATCGCCTGTCCAAAGCACGTTGAACGTGTAGATCAAGGTGGTGTAAAAATGGACATGTTATTTATTATTTTTTTGAACCTGTCTAAAAGAAATTTGGGTTATGTTATTAATGGTGTATTATTAATTTATATTTAATTAAATTACATTTTTATTTATTTGTTCTTCTAATTACACTCTCTTTTAAAATCTGTTTTTAAATGTGAATAAATAGGCTTCACTGTTGCTTCATCTGAATATATTGATAGCGTGTTTATTTTTAGTCCAAAAATAAATAAATAAAAATCTAATAAATAATTAGGTTTATGTTTTTGAACCTGTTCAATTAAATTTTTACAAATATGTATCTGCTCACATTTTTGGTTTAAAATTTAAGGAGTTTGTTTCAAATTATTTTATTTTAATAAAACATCCCTTGAGTACAAATACTTTATCATATTCGTCAGTTTAGTAACTTAAAATTTAGATAAATTCAAGACTTAAGTGAGGCAAGTGAGTTTTTTTTGAGAAATTAAAAGAACAATTCTACATTCATGTATATACTATTTCGAAATGTTATAAGCATCCAAGAAGGTCAAGAACACAAAGCTAAAGTGACAGAATATTGTAGATGAACAAGAGTGTCTTCTGGTTTTTGGTGATCGCTTTAGTTTGACTCGGGCGATTTGTGATGATGATAATACTCTTTTAAGCAATCGCAAAAGGGCGGTATATGGTGAAAGACGTAATCCAGAGTGATTGGTGAAATGTCAAGAGGTGAATTTTAAGATGGTATTAAGACACCTCCAGTATTTATTGTAAGAACTTAGAAAGTAAGGAAACCATATAACCATATGTTTCATAGATAAATGGGAAAATTTTATTTTTCAACTAGACAATGTCAGACCAGATGCGGCTAGTGTAATAACAGACTCTAAGGATCAACTCCACAGGTACTAATTACAATTTATCTCTTATCCAACATGTGTGGGCTACCTAAGTAAAAGATTAATAAATTAAAAATTGCAGCACGCCCTTTTAATAGATCTAAGATGAAAGTTAAAGGTAGAGGTAAATAAGATGCACCAAAAAAACACAGATTTTGCATTAGATGAAAGATTAGATTGGTCAACGATTTTTGATCTTCAGTCGAAGGTCTTTAACATAATAAACGTACTTTTGTTAATGATGGTTATATTTAAAACAACTAATTGAAGACATCAGTGGATGACACTTTTTAATTTCAGATATTGTACAACAATAAGTTAATATTTGCCCATTTTAACTTAAAAGATGTCAATATGTTTTTTTGTAAATAAAAATATAAATATTTTTTCTGCTTGTAATGTAAAATCCGTAAAAAAATAAACAAAAACAATCTACGTCCAAACATGTCAAAATCTAAATTACTTACAAAAAGTAAAAGTGGCATAACATCGTCATCCACTAAGGTCTTCAATTGTTTCGTTGCTATTTTTGCTAAACATGTACATAGGTATTGGGATATCGGCCAGTAAAGCAACAATAAAGGATGTATGTGAATAATCCAATCAGAAATGTTTACATGCGGGTATTCACGTTAGACTGTTTCTTTTCCTCACATTGCCTATGTGTTAAGTTATTTAGCTGATCCGGTATAATATATGTATGTATATAAAAAGGTGTTGATCTTTCTTAGTCACATAGTATGTAATGGGTGTTTCTCAATAAAATTATGATTATAATAATAAAATTAACTTAGTACATAAATGAATAAAAAAGTATTTTTAACGTAGGCATCCACTACAGGGATGGGCTGCAACAGGGCCGGGCAGCAATTTTAAAACATATAAATACTCTGCTGTCTGCCCCGATGCTACGCGCTTCTAATAGTCGCACTCTGACTTGTTTACTAGCAGGCGGATAAAATTGCGTTGCGATGCGTTCGCCTAGTGGACGCCTGGCTTTAAAGGTATTTCATTGTTTATTTTATTTATGAAAATTAGCCATTATCTTGTTTCTAAACTAATTAGCTGTCTTAGAAGTATACCAATAAGTTTTCCTTCTGCTTTTATTAACTTGGGTTGTAACTATCTATCTATCTATCTATCATCTATGTAACGGAATCTTTGAGCCTAATTTTTGACAACTTCCAGCTATTGTTCAGATTTCTTTTGAAATCTTGTGGCACGATGTCAAAAGGACCGATGAAGATGCAATACCTCCTAAAAACAGTATCCATGCTATCTTTTTTTTGAATCGCCAGGAAAAAATTCCATTATATTATAAAAACAACACCTAGGATGCCATCTGTTGGCAACATTTCAAACTTTGCTATTAAATGAAGAAGAAATTTTTTAGTTTTTACACAATTTGGTTAGTTGCACCACTGGTGTTCAATTTTTATGAACAATAAAAATATAGGGTTAGTTGCACCATTAGTTCAAGGATTCCATAATAAAAATTACATTATGTGTAATGTATACATAATACATAATGTGCAATTAATAAAAATTAACATTCTTTTTTTTTGGATCGCCAGGAAAAAAATTTTCCTTTATATTATAAAAATATAAAAACAACACCTAGGTTGCCACCTGTTGGCAACATTTCAAACTTTGCTATTAAATGAAGAAGAAATTTTTTAGTGGGTTGCAATATATTGGCAACAGTCCAAACATTGCCTGGATTGCCATCTGTTGGCAAAATTTCAAACTTTGCTACTTAATGAAGAAGAAATTTTTAGTGAGTTGCAATCTGTTGGAAAAATTTTAAAATTTGCCACTCTTGTTCATTAAAAAAATTTTTCGCCATTTTGTCAAGAGTAGCAGAAACTAAAAAATGAAAAATAATTAATAGTTTAAAAAAACTAAAAAAACACGCTTTTATATGCAACCGAACTAAAAATTAGAAAATAATTTTTCATTAAAAAAAATATTGTCATTTCATAGTAAAAAGCGTGGGGTGATAAATATATTAAATGTTATAATTATTATATTTGCAAATATCTATGATGGAAAAGTTATGAAAAAATAGTAAAATGCACCCCACGCTTTTTACTATGAAATGACAATATTTTTTTAATGAAAAATTATTTTCTAATTTTTAGTTCGGTTGCATATAAAAGCGTGTTTTTAGTTTTTTAAACTATTAATTATTATATATATTTTTAAGAGTACTACGGCCGATCAACCAGCAAAAATCTGCAAGCATATTATTGTGCTAGTAAATGACTAACGACATGTTAAATTTCTTACTCTGTTTCTATATAGTTTAAAATATACAGGGTGCTTGGAATGGTGGGGTCATAAATAATAGGGGTGATAGGGCGAGGTAAAATAATGTTAGTCCTTCTAAAAAAAAAAAGAAGTTCTATCGAGCTTTTTTAGGGGAGATATTGACCTTTAAAGTTGGAGTAAAAAAACTTATTTTAACTTTACAACTGTCGCTAGAGTAACAATAATATTTGGGCAAGCTAAATATCCCTTGACTAATGCTTCTCTTCATAGGTAAACGGATGTTCAGTAGGTCGAGGATTATACAGGGTGCGACGATTGTTTTCATTAAATGTATGTATTTTTGACACAGGTAACAAATTTGACATTTTGCTTGGACCATTTGACTCCATCTTTTTTCTTTGCAGATAAGAAATACCTACCTTATTTGGATCGATATCTTATATATATCCTTTTTCATAAAATCGCATTTTAACCAGCATTTTGTATGTAATAAAAATTTCCATTTTTTGAAAAAATTATTAAAATGTGGTAAATTATTTAAAATGGTGTTTTTCAGTTTATTTAAATTTATTATTTAGATAAAGAATAATTTTTAAATAAGTTTACCATATTTTAATAATTTTTCAACAAACTGCAATTTTTATTACATAGAAAATGCTGGTTCTCTGGATTTAATGATAATAATAATAATAATTATACAAAATGATGAAGAAATAAAACGGTAAAAGCAAAATTTAAAATTTATCACCTGTGTTAAAAATGCTTCCATTAAATAGGAAAAAAGTCTGACCCTTTATAATTCTAGTTTACTGAACATCCATTTACCTTTTCGGACACCCTCAAACTATGTTTATTAATTCTTTAGTTATTAAATTTAAAATTTAAATTTAATACTAAAAATGCGTTTTGAAAAAAATTACCACAAAAATGTATGCAGGGTGTTCATTTAAAAACTTTCCACTCAAGTTATCTTCGAAACGAGACAGATTTGAGAAAATCGCCGAAACACGTCAAGATATTTATTGAGAGGGAACGTTTTTACAAAAAATTGGACGCGCTTTAACCCCTTAACCACCAGGGCCACCACCCCAAAATTCTTAAATGAGAAGGCGGGTCGAGTGATACATCATTTTAAAGCTCCTGACGAGTACTTTATAACCCTAGAATATAGAAGTCAATATCTTCACCTATTACAAAATGGCGGTACTTTAAAATTACCTAAATACCTGATTTGGATGGTCCATATTTCCGAAACTAATAAAGTTAGATGTACTTAATGTGGTATTTTCTTAAAGCTCATTTAAAGATCTTTTTAATGGTAAAATAATATACAGGGTTCTTAAATAAAAAAATATGTACTTTTCTTCTAAACCCTGTATATTACTACCAGTATCACCATTAAAAAGACCTTTAAATGAGCTTTAAGAAAACACCACATTAAGGTACATCTAACTTTATTAGTTTCGGAAATATGGCCATCCAAATCAGGTATTTAGGTAATTTTAAAGTACCGCCATTTTGTAATAGGTGAAGATATTGACTTCATATTCTAGGGTTATAAAGTACTCGTCAGGAGCTTTAAAATGATGTATCACTCGACTCGCCTTCTCATTTAAGAATTTTGGGGCGGTGGCCCTAGTGGTTAAGTACAGGCGCAGTCCAATTTGTAAAGGTTCCCCCTCAATAAATATCTTGACGTATTTCGGCGATTTTTTCAAATCTGTCTCGTTTCGAAGATAACCTGAGTGGAAAGTTTTTAAATGAACACCCAGTATTGTGATACATATTTTTAATTATATATCTTTATTCAGAAGTATTAAATCTATAAATAGCGTGTGTGTAAGAATTCAAAGAAGCAAACATTTTTTTTCTTTTTGCAGGGATGTAATTTCCTTTTAAAGCGCTAAAAAAATAGGTATAAGTTGTTAACAGAATTAACATAGAACGGAAGCTTTCAAAGGACTTGGTTAACTGAAGAATCTTGGTTCTTGGGTTTGGACCGAAATTCAGTGTTCCATTCTGGCAGAGTACAGATCTCCTGAAGATGCCTCGACGCACAGTCAATGGCGAAACGTCTCTAGACGATTTTTGGACACGGTCCAAACCCAGGAACCAATTCCACTTATTCCTTTGAAAACATATTAAAACAAAAATGTCTTTTACAGCACATTTGTTTTCATATATGGTGTTAAGAAAGGGGACACTGAGTACCTCCTGGAACTGAGATCTGATTAATTGCACTTCATCAACTACACTATCCGACGTGGGGGCGGCATTTTTGCTAAGTGTACTATAATAACTAAAATAATTTTAATAAACTTATTGTTTATTTAAATCTTGGACCGCTCCTGTGACAAACATTAACTGTGTTTTTAGATGTGAGAAATATTCTTTTATAGTGAGCCAGAATAACAACGAGGTCCTGAGTTTACAAAGAAAAATATTTGCAGTGACGGAATAAGTGAAAATTTGCGCATATGTTCTATATTGATTTGGTAGATTAATTTATTGAAAAGTTCTGATTGGGGACACATTAAGTTATCTAAAAACAGAGGACCGCCTAGGTCCTAATCCAGGAGTATGAGATCTGAGCTTGATCAGCTTTATTAACCCTTTAACTGAAGAACTTCTGACATACAGTGAAAATGTATGTCCTAAAAGTTTTGGCACAAAACTCATTGTCTTTAATTTTAACAAAAACAAAATAATATCAAGTTGCCTTTGAAAACAAAAGTTTATTTACTTTATTTACTGTCAGTTGAGATTTATTTATTTTGAAGTTTTCGCTTTAAGATGTCGTATAAATTAGAAATAAGAAAAGTATCTACAAGTTAGTTGGGCGGATACCCAAAGCTGAAATCTGTCGAATATTCCAGAATGAAAACATTTCACGCAGAACCATTTATAGAACAATAGCGGAGTGCGAGCAGGGAATACCATGTCTGAATCTCCCAAAAAGTGGAAGACCACGTGCATTTACCGCACAGAGGTCAAGAGAGATTGGTGAGAAGAGCAAAAAACCAGATTGGAATGTCAACGAGGAGACTGGCTAGGCAATACAGATCTTCTAAGAGTACGATATCGTTGGAATTGAGGAGGAATGGTCTTAAATATCGAAAGAGACGTAAGTGCCCCAAATACTCTCAAGCGCAGCATTAAAAAAAAAAACGATAAATATTGTGTGCCAAAACTTTTAGGACTACGTTTATATCGAATAGTTGAAGCTGGCTTGAAAACAAAGCGGCTTTGAAGCGATTTCCAAGTCTACGTGTTTATTTCGGTGGCTTGAAAGTCGATTGAAAATCGAGGTCAAGCACATTTCAGGCCATCGTCGTACGCATGCGGCAGTTTTGCATCCAACTTCACAGTAGACATCAAATGAAAAACAAACCTCACTTTTTAATTCGTCCCGTTTTGTGTGCTGTTGTTGGTGTGAGCGTGTTTTAAAGTTTTTTCACCTGTTTTCCAACTCATATTTTTCATAAAAATGTCAAAATCATATATGAAATTAACACTGATGACATTCGAGGAAGCATTCATCTGAAGTTAGGCAGTTATTAAGCCCGCTTGAATCGTTTATATCGTGTTTCTAATCGGCTTCAGTGAAGTCAACCCTACTTATTTTCAGGCTTGACTTGAACATAAAAGCCCAACTATTTTCACACTTTCAAAACTTAGTACCTACTTCCAAATATTTTTGTTGCAAATTAGATAGACCTGACTTCCATGCAAGTCATTTGGCTACATATTCACTTTGGCAACATTACATAATATTAATAATCAAAAAGGCAATCTTTTAAACAAATATTAAAATTAAAGTTTCAATTTAATTTCGAAAAGTATACTATTCGCCCCTGATATTTGGGGACAATAACAGCGGTATTTTCAGTTAGCATCACATGTTGTTTTAAGACTATTTTTACTGGCAGTTTTCAACTGTTTTAAAGTTATTAATGGACTATTTTGTATAAAAATTTAGCCAATATTAATGCCAAAGTGTCCTCTATTCATAAGATTATAAACTAATTAATTAACTTAGTTGAAAACTAAGGTTGTTTATTCAATAGTATCCGAAATCAAGGGCATTTAAAGAAAACAACATTTTTTATTCTGTGAAGAAAGCGCAAGCAAGATACAGGAATTTAGTAAAATTATGTTACGGTAGGTTGGTAAGATTTTATTGCTTCGATGTCATGATGGTTTAAACCAGTACAAGTAGATCACGTTTTTGCCTGTAGTCTACCAAGAGCTGCGGATTAAAAGTTCTACCGGTTCAGCTAAGTGAAAAGGTATATAGGCTAATAAAAGCAACAACAAAGCGGGAGCAATACACAGACCAGGTCTGACATGCCGAACTTCTTAATAAACTTCCTCCTATGGTCTTTCAACTATGTACTTGGCTCTCCCTAGTTATCTATCTGATCGACGTATATCAGTTATCGTGGATGGCCATCTTCAAGCTTTTCACCAAGTAAATGCTGGAGTCCCTCAGGGCTCAGTTCTGGCACCAACATTGTTTCTTCTTCACATCAACGACCTTCTCTCGTCCACAACTAATTCCATTCATAGTTTCGCCGACGATAGTACCCTTCACTCCAGTTTTCAGGTTCCTAAACCCATCACTAAACCTGACTTGGAAAACAAACGCAGAGCGATGCAGATATCTCTTTCGCAGGATCTTAATTTAATATTGGATTGGGGCGCCAAAAATCTCGTCCATTTTAATGCATCCAAAACACAATCATGTTCCTTGTCGCGAAAAGAGTCATCAAATACTCATCCTCTATTTATGAGCGGCCAAGTTTTACAGAGCAAAGACACCTTCAATCTTGTGGGCGTCACATTTGAAAGTAACCTTAACTGGCATAAACACATTGTATCTATAGCCACGGCAGCTTCAAAAAGCTTGGATTTCTCTTTCGAGCCAAAAGTATTTTTCCGCTTCTAATTTATACACATTATATGTGTCCCAAATCCGACCTCCCTTGGAATATTGTTCCCATATCTGGGGTATGGCGTCCCCCACAACCCTAAGCATTCTTGATTCTATTCAAAGAAGAGCTATTCGTCTCATTAATGATCCTTCACTCACAGAAAGGCTTCCCTCTCTTGCCCATCGTCGGGCTGTGGGGGATTTATCGCTTTTTTATAGGTACTTCCATGGCTTCTGCTCTGAAGAATTGTCCAGTATAGTTCCTCCACTCACGGTTCCCAACAGAGAAACTCGTGGTTCCGCGCGTATGCATCCCTATACGGTCCAACTGGACAGGCCCCGAACTTCTCACTTTGTTCGTTCTTTTATCCCTAGAGTTTCTAGATTGTGGAACCTGCTGCCCGCAGGAGGTCTTTCCTTCCCCTCCAAATCTTCAAGTATTTAAGTCCCGTGTCAACAAACTCCCTCTTACCTCGCTTAAGACACCCACGGTACGTTAGTATTTAGGCTTTAAGCCTTCGTGGTTTGTCCAAAGAGAAAAATATTTTAAATACAAAAGTTTCAGGGTTTTATAAGAACCGCCAGGATTTGCTAAAAAAATAAACAAATGACAATCGCAAAGTAAACAATTGAGCATCGACTTTGTTATTTTAAATGGAACACCATGTATATTTTAAGTTCATTGGAAAGGGTATATTTTCCTGATTTCAAAAATATATACTTTGTCTATGTTTGGACCACCAGTTATCGCAGAAAATGACTCTGAATCCTGGAAAAGTTAGCCGCTCTGATTCATAGACAATTTAACATGGGCGGCTTTGGTTTCATTTGTTTCTCTAAATATGGCCTTTCTCTTATTTGTTTTGGTTGAAAATAAAGACATTGCCTAAAATAATTAAATATTTTAATTAATAAAAAGAAATGGGAGCTACATGTTTTTGTCATTATTTTTACTGTAAACAACTTAAAGTAGGTAGTTCTATTAAGCGTTATTAACAATAAATAAACCAAATTTATTTAATAATGAACTAAGATATTCTTTTTTATTTAAATTACAAAATGTCCATCAGAAATAAAGGGGGCTAAATAGATTCAATAAAGATTATCTAAGTTCCTCAAGTTATCTTCGGAAACGAGACAGATTTGAGAAAATCGCCGAAACACGTCAAGATATTTATTGAGGGGGAACGTTTTTACAAAAAATTGGACGGCGCCCCTTTAACCCCTTAACCACCAGGGCCACCACCCCAAAATTCTTAAATGAGAAGGCGGGTCGAGTGATACATCATTTTAAAGCTCCTGACGAGTACTTTATAACCCTAGAATATGAAGTCAATATCTTCACCTATTACAAATGGCGGTACTTTAAAAATTACCTAAATACCTGATTTGGATGGCCATATTTCGAAACTAATAAAGTTAGATGTACCTAATGTGGTGTTTTCTTAAAGCTCTTTTTAAAGGTCTTTTTAATGGTGATACTGGTAGTAATATACAGGGTTCTGAAAAAAGTACATATGTACTTTTTGTTTAAGTACCCTGTATATTACTATTAGTATCACCATTAAAAAGATCTTTAAATGAGCTTTAAGAAAACACTCACATTAGGTACATCTAACTTTATTAGTTTCGGAAATATGGCCATCCAAATCGAGGTATTTAGGTAATTTTTAAAGTACCGCCATTTTGTAATAGGTGAAGATATTGACTTCATATTCTAGGGTTACAAAGTACTTGTCAGGAGCTTTAAATGATGTCATCCGACTCGACGCCTTCCCATTTAAGAACTTTGGGTGTGGTGGCCCTGGTGGTTAAGGGGTTAAAGCGGCGCCGTCCAATTTTTTGTAAAAAACGTTCCCCCCAATAAATATCTTGACGTGTTTCGGCACGATTTTCTCAAATCTGTCTCGTTTCGAAGATGGCTTGAGTGGAATGTTTTTAAATAGGGTGTTCGAAAAATACACGGCCAAATTTTAGGAGGTGATTCCTCATTGAAAAATATGAAAAAAGTTTCTATAAACATGGGTCCGAAAATGCATAGTTTCCAAGATACAGGGTGTTAAACTTTTTAAATAAAATAGGTTTTTTGTAATTATCTTGAATACCCTGTAACCGATTTTCTTGAAATTTTTCAGTGTTATTTCTAGTAATAAGGGCCAAAGTTAGGCATAATTAAATTAAAATTATTAAGTCCAGTGGCGTCTCACGGGACATCTTATCGAAAATAATTGTAAAAAATGTACGCCACTGACTTTTTGTAACTTTTTTATTTTTTTTTTAGAATAAGCAACTGAAAATACAACTTTTTATCTCTTGAAATTTTTTGTATCTTGCTTCGTTTTCGAGAAAAAAAAAATAAAAACCACTTTGTTGCATGTTTCTTGGGACGGAATTTTTGAATTTTGACGATTTACTGAGCAAAAACAGTTAAAGATAGAGCAAAATTAATTTTACTTTCCTATCTTAACTTTTTAAGGACTATCTAATGACATTAAAAGTGAAGGTCAACTGAAAGATTAAAGAAGGTGAATGTTGAACCTAAATGTTGGACACCCTGTATCTTAGAAACTATGCATTTTCGGACCCATGTTTATAGGAACTTTTTTTCATATTTTTCAATGAGGAATCACCTCCTGAAATTTGGCCGTGCATTTTTCATTTTTTGCCGGCGTTGTACATTTAATTTACTGGCATTGCCAACACTCTTTAATGGCAAGGCATTGGCAAAAAGGTATCAAAAAGACGCGAAAGTGGGCAATTGGCCGTTAGCCACGTGTTGCAGATAAAGTGATGGCATCCGTCATTAATAAGTTATTGGCAAAAAATGCGTTTAAGATGATGGCATCCATCATTACTAAGTTACTGGCAAAAAGATAACAAAAAGACACGAAAGTGGGCAAATGCAGATACTCCGCAGCATGCTGACGTCTTATTAATGACGAAAATTGTCAGCATATACTTTTTTTTTTAAAGCTAAAAATGATGGGATATTTTATTTGAAAGTCAAAAAATCAAGGAAAAAAAACTCAACTCACTTACTGCATGCAATTTCCTTGCAATGCAAAGTACCATCTCGAACACTGTCCAACTTGGAGATGCAGATTTTTACACTAGCCGAAGATATTTCTTTCAAAGCTAAGTGAGAGTCACCTACCGCAGACCGCTCTCGAATTATTTTTGTCTAATGGGTACGGTTTGGACGATAAAAAGCGAAGATATTGCAGAAACATGTAGCTTATTGTCCATTACGCCATCTATCGGTATGTCAAAAAAAACTATTAAACATATATAATATTTTTATTAACACGTCTTTAAAACTTTAATAAAGTTTTAAACAAAATGTTTACAGCTCCTAACAGTCTACTTGAATATCTTGCCTTCTCGACTAGCCATCACCAATTAATCACACAACACACACTTATTAGGTAATGAATACATTTAATTATGTCTATTAAAAACTCTTCTTCTTTAAAAAAGAAACTAAAAAGCTAGAAAACCACGTAGTGAAACAAAATGCACAAAGCCGGCCACCTTCGGCCTGAAACTAACGTAGCTTAATTTTACCATCATTGTATTTTTTTATTCGCTCCAAAAAATACATAATAAACATTTTGTTTGACCTAATTTCTATTTGCATGATTTTTAACAATAAAAAATGTTATGAAAGGCCATTTCCTTAAAGTATGTAAAACATAAAATATTGTTGTTTAGCTGCCATTATAAATAAAACAGATCAAAAAAATTGCTCTATCGTTAGTTAAACACCAATGTTAATAACATGGTGCAAAAAGTATGAATATTGCGTTGAAGGTTTGCCTTCAAAATCCAACATTTATTTGGCTCGCAAAACAAAAACGGCGTGCTTTATTTTATCAGGATTGCGTATGCCGCCATTTTTGTATGCTTCTGCCGGCAATTCGCCTCGTATGTAAAAATTTATTGGCAATTAAGTGCTTATTTAGGGTTGACTTTAATGCGTATAAGATGTTGGCATAATATTGCCACCACCGCCAATGCTTTACCATCATCAACGCCATTTATGAAAAATGTACATTGCCGGCAAACCATGGCTTATTCCGAACAAATTATAAAAACATTTTTTTTAAATATTTTAACTTTTCGAAAATAAACTGAGACACAATTAATTTTTATTATTTGTTTTGGCTGGAATTTAAAGTTTTTTTAATATTGTGGAATTTAGTACAAATTATACCTTTAATATTAAATCACCTAAATTTTGGCATGAATACACAAAATCACTTTCTCTAAATTTGAGTTAATAATATATATTTTTGTTGACAGATTAAAAAATATTAAAAGACCAAAACATTTATTAAGTTTGTCATTTTATAAGTTTTGTAGCAGTTTTTGATAATTTATTAAAAATAAAAAAAATATGTTTAATTTATAACTTAACTATTTTGCCAACGATTTATTTGGGATGTATGTTATTAGTTTTATTATTTAATACACGTGTTAGGCGTTATTTTTAGTATTTATTACACGTGTATTTTTGTTATAGAAAATGTGTTAAAAAAGTTGTTAGATTATAAGCGTAATCAGCCCACTGATCTCGATGGATTGCCAATGTTATAACCTGCGCGAAACAAAAGTTCCATTTCATGGGCGAAAAAACCGGTTTGTGCGCAAGCCAGTTGAGGGTAAACGCACCCGGCGCCAAACAAACTATCCGCATTATCGGAAAGAATTTGTTGAAGGCGTCCTGGTTTTCTGTTCGAAGTACGGTAGCTAATGATCGTCACGGTCAGACCGCGGACGGAGGGTACGGGGTGCCAGTGTTTGTATTTTGCCATTGCGCATGTTCGTCCACCCATTCATTTGTTTACTGCGCGAGGGCGTAAAAATCCGAAAGATGCTTCTTCCACTGCGGATCTAAATGTAGGTTATCTATGAATCAGCCCCCAGTGTTGCGATGCAGCACTTCAAAAAAATATAAATTAATAATTTATAATATACAAGGTGTTGCTTAAACAATGGGACACTCAGCTCGCTTTGATACATGAACAGGGTGTTCCACGACAAGCTAAGAAGATGGGGGCATATGAAAACATTTTACAGTTCTGGTACTTTTGGGTAAACCGGAAGTTAATGGTAGTATTTTATATTGAATATATTATAGTATAGTATTTAAACAAAGGTGTTGCTATAGGGTTGCATTAAAAAATTATGGTTAATGCTATATTTAAATTTTAAAAATAATCTCAAAATTATTGACACACACACATAATTATCTATTCTAACAATACTGTTAAGTACATCTAAGTACGTGTGGAATGAGTTTTCCAAAATATACAAAATTTTATTATCCCGGCTCTGATATAATAATTAAGCTTTAATAATAGCAAAAGTCTATGCAATTTGTTTTAAAATTATTTTTACAGGCAATTTTCAACAGTATACCTACATAGTTAATTATCCAAAAGTTATTAATGTTCCATACCGTATAAAAACTGCCACTATCCAAAACGTTTGCCAAAATATTTTCAGTTTTTGAATTCAAGTTTAAGGTTGATGACAATGCAGTTAAATAATTTAAAATACATTATTTTTGAGGGCTTATTTATGCAATTAGTGGGTAAATTGGTTTATTTTTAAATGTGTGGGAGGTTTGTAGAATGCAGAAAATTTAACAAGGGTATTTTGGCACTTTACGAGTTTGCCTCCTTTTTGCATAATGAAGTAATTTAAGTTTTTTTATGTCTATCAATAAAAATTTGAACTTAAAAGGTAATTCGGGGTATTTTAAAATTTATTACAAATATTTTAAGGTCAAACAATAACTTTTTTCTATAGGTTGAAACTTGACATTGTGCCTTTATTTCCTTATATCCATTAGCTTTTTTCCTTCCTTGGTATATCCATTAGCTTCCTTTTTTCCATAGTGTCAATAGAAAATGCCATGTAAATTCTGATACTTTCAAATATTGGCTCCCCTGTTGATTTTGCAACAAAATTGTATCAGACTATTTTATAGAGATTGATAAAATAATCTCACACACTAAATTTAGGTATTTTTAATAAGCCAAATAAAAGTTATTTAAGAAAAATTGTTTTTAAAATCAGTGCATACGTGTTACATACAGTAATGAATTCACCGGTAATAAATAAATAATAATGACGGAAAGTAAAACATCAACTAAAAATGGATAAGATATTTTATTTATTACTGGTAGATTTATTAGCATATGTATCAGGTATGCAGTGATTTTACAAATTGTTTTTTTTAATTCTCTCTTTATTGGGTTATTACAATATAACGAAATTTAGTTTGTAAGCTTCTCTAATCAATGTCTTTAAAATAGGCCAACACAATTTTGTTGTAAAATCAATGGGGGAGCAAATATTTATATTATACAGCGTGTTTCACAACTTATCCGACAGCCTTTAAAGATCAATACTACAATAAAAATAAGAAAAAACTTCCTATAAACATATACATGCCCTACCCGTCTTAGTTTTTAAACTACTGGGTGTTTATTATTGTTTTGTTTTTGTAATAACTTTTATATCACTTCATATGTTATTAAAAAATTTGGGAATGCTTCCTATGCATCAAAAGACATTTTTGGTATAAAAGAAAAAAAATCTTCTTTTCCATGTTGTTCATAAGAAGTTTAAGGTAAATATTTTTAAATAATAAAATGGTATGCCACTGC